>OZ016503.1:22607073-22755530 GCA_963966595.1 Physocephala rufipes
TAAAAAAGGTGCTTTTACAAAAGCAATAAAAGGAAAATAAATAAAAAATTCTAAGTGGGTAGACCGAACTTATACGTACCGGCACACTTACTCACACTTTGATAAACCAGAACCAGAACAATTACACCACATTTACAAGTACCCGTATAGGATACACATTTCACACATATGCATTTACATACTTTTTCTTAAAAAAAAGAGAAGGAAAAGAAAGATAAAAAACTCCTTAAACCAACACAAAACCCACGCTCTAACCTCAAACCAAAAGAATCACTCTTAATCCTCGTCCTTCTTACAAAGACTGTATCTTTTTTATTCACTACAAAGTACTTACGGTATAAAGCAACGATGGCGGAAACCGCCGCAAAAGAGTGAAACGCGATTTGAACGTGAACGTTTCAGCAGTGTGTCTGTTATGCGGAGTATGTGTGAGAGAGTAAACGTGCGATTGTAAAGTTATTGAAGTGCATTTGTGTGCAAGAGTGTGTGTATGCCAATGTGTGTGTTTGCTTGCTTGCTTTTCAAACATCGCGCGACAAACAAAATAGCGCGAAAAACCTACACAAATCACCATAAGCAACAACGCCAAAGAAAAAAGGGAAGTAGCAAAACAACAACAACAACAACAACAACAATGCAAATAGCAAACTTTAAACTCTTTTGCATTGAATTCGCCTTTACTTCTGAGCATCGCATACGTTACGATACGTTCTGAGCACGTTTGTGTTTGGTGCGTTAAGTTGCCTTTAAAGTACATTCAGCTGAGTAAAAATTGTGGTTTTTATATCAGTCTGTAAATGTATTGGTATTAAATTTGTTCTCCATCGCTGTTGTTTTTGTTGGTGTTGGTGTTCTTATTGCGTTAATATGGTTCAGTGAACGAGATCATCAGTATTAATTACTGAAAGCCTTTTGTATGTTCTAAAAATGAAAATATAAATTATAAAATGTCGATTATACTTTTATGTTTTTCTAGTTTTTTATTAAATATTTTTTCTAGTTTATCATGAAGTTTACTTCATAATATAATATAAATATATTTATATATTTTATCGTTCTACGAGACGATAGAAATTAATGTTTTATCTATCTTGTTTTAGGAAGAACCGATTTGGTTACTTCCAGATAATTTTAATCGATCACCAATTGAAGTCGGCGCGATTCGAGAATGACATTAGAAACTATGAATGATTCGTGTATTTTTAGTTAAGGATACCCGCTATATAGTCTCTAATATCTGTCCTAAATTCTGAAAAGGAAGTATAGAACATTTCGGTGTAATTAAGCTAGTATGTAAGAAGAAGAAGAAGGAATTAAGGCAAATAAATGCGTTTGTTTTCTGAAAACGTAACAAAAGCGCTTTTTGTTCGGAATTATTTTGTAGAAATTTTTAATGAATTAACAATCAAGAACGCTAACTTCGTCCCAACCGAAGCTTATGTACCGTACGTCCGTAATATAAATTAATAGTCTGACCTTAATAAGTACTGGGTGGTTCACACCCATTTAATTATTACATTTTTCTATTCTTGATTAATTTAGATCTACCAACTCACCTTCTGCACAACCTTTGTCTAAAAATACCATACATAATAAAGGCTCGCGTCCCGCCTATTTTTTTGGAGTGATAATATCTAACACCATCATCCCGACTATAAAATTCTAGGTTGAAAATTTATATAGAAACTGAAAAATCGGCCTTTAAAAGAGGATTTTGTATAAAAGGCTTATCCCATTTTCATTCCCAAACTGTTTATGATGATAATAAAAATTTTTGCCAAGTTTCATGTCGATATTTTTCCAGAGACCGACAGATAGACAGTTACACAGGCAGGCAAACCGATGGACGGATATGGCTGAATTGATTCAGGAGGTTATTCTGAGCAGAAATATATATAATTTTCTATACTTGCTACGCCTCCTTTAATGCGTTACAAACAGAAGCAGTAAGTGAATATACCATCATACCATCGCAAAAATGTTACAATTCACAATTGAGGCGCTCGTCTAAAAGAATGTTGTGTAGTCATTTACGCAGGCAGGTAAATAATAAACGCGATAAACAACAATATCAAAACTTCGAAAATTATATCGGAAATAAATTTGTGTAATATTTAAAGGTCGTGTTGTTGTTTCTGTCTATAACAACACCAACACCAACGACAAAGATTTCGCAAAAATTTTGTTTAGCTTTAATCCTGCTAAACATCTTGTTTAACATAATGTTAAAATTTCTTATACTCAAAAAGTTTTCTGAAAATATGTTTAACAACAGAATGTTTAATAACAGAAAACATATTTTCAATAATTATACACCACTTTTTTAGTATAATTGACACATAAGTTGTTTGTCTTAAGGAAGCTTAGTTTGTGACAAATGGGTCAGAATGCCAAACATCGCAACTTTCGTCTCAACTTGTGATAATCACAATTTTTTGTGACTGTGCGCCAGAACCGTCCGGTAATTTTTAATTTTTATTAAAATTACTGTAATTAAATTTTAAATAAAAAATTATGTACATTTTTTCCTTTATATTATATTTCACTCCTTTCCTTTTTTCTTTCAACAATTTCTTATGCATGATTGCTATCAAACGACATGTACTTTTTTGAAGTGTTTTGATGCATTATTTTTGTTGTACATAAAGGAGTATATGGAGTATATTAACGTATATAGAAAAATAGAATGAATATTTAGAAAGGAAAAGAAAGGAGAGCCTCAATAGCAGGAAACTTTATGTGAACAACAATAAAATTCAATGTATCAACGAGGAGTTGTCTTCATCCATGTTTTACAAACAAGCAAAAACATTTGTCTCGTGCACCTGAAATTCCTGCCGGAGCAACTTGGCGGAAAGACGATGGAGAAGTGAAATGCTGTGAAATAGAAAAATATTGTCATGGTAATAAAGCAACGGAAGGTTTGGTTACGCCATGAATATACGGGCAATCCGCTTGCATGCTTGGTCTTTTTACATGCATATAAATTCTACATAAAAGAATTCACCTACCCAATAAATCCCTCAACAACAACAACACAACAATTGCAGCAAAAATAATAAGAGAAGTAGTGAGAATAAAGATAATTGATGCATTGGCTCCAAACACACTCACGCCACTAAAAATTGCCAAGTGTGTAGAAGCGGAAACATTGTTGTTTTCATTTGAAAGAAATACATAAAAATATATGCGTTTGTTAAACGAGTAAGGCTAAAAGTGATAATACCAATATGCTACTAGTCATGAATTGTGACAAAAGATCCGCTCACTTTGAATTAAAAAAATTTGGTAATTTTCACATGACGCTGATGAGGTTGCTAAGAATATTGCATACTTTTAGGCAGTTTAGAAATTATTTTTTGCTGTTTTTGTCATAGCCATAAGATTGTAACGATGCTACTAGATGACTAATTATCATTTATTGCTAATAATTTCAAGTCGTTCAATGAATTGGCCGAGTTTCCTTAGGAATCTACTGAGAGAGCACGAAGTGTTTTGTTACCCGTAGATTTGGATGAGCAAATAAAACGTATTATAATGATATTGTTATAATGATAAAATAAAATTAAATTAATTATAAAATGTTTAAAAAAATTAAGTTCTAAATAAAATATAAAAAAAGAAAGTGTATTATTTTCTTGATGCCCTATGCACCCTCTATGATGTATGTCAAATATGTTTTTAGAGAAAATCCTGGGCTAACAGGACTAAACCCTATTTCATTTTCATACATTGTATTAATTTAGTTTCATTCAACGTGTGTCAAACATTATGACTAATGTATGCATGCATCAGTTATTTTTTATACCCTACACGCGAAGGGTGAAGGGTATATGGACTTAATTCTACCGTTTGTAGCGCACTTAAGGAGGCATGCTAATTATAGAAACGATTTCTGCTGGGAATCATATTCTGTGTTGATCCACCCATGTCCGCTGTGCGTCTGCCTGTGGAAACGACGATTACAGGAGAACGAATAGAGCTATGTTTATAAAATATTCACCTTCACCTGAGTTATATTGAAAATGAGGCAAACTTTGTTAGCGCCACGCCTACTTTATATGTCAGAACATATTAAAAATTTAATATTTCTTTGAACGGTTTAAGATATTAAGATGACATTTTATGTGAAAGCCATTACCATTACAAAAGTTTTTTGTGAGATTAGGCGTAACATGGTCTGCCCACTATCTGTAGAATGTTTTCTGGATACCTGGTAAACGATATCTTGTATTCGTTTGGAGATATTTAAATGAAATTTTACACAAGTGGTAATAACGCCATTCTGGATGTTGTGAGGCTATGGGTGTGTGTGACTCGCCCATGGTGCTGGACGTAATGATCTCACAAACATTGGCGTGACGTGCCATTTATTTTATCTTTTCATGTGTAAACCTTTTTAAGAGAAGTTGTGTTCAAGATGAGTTAGCAGATTTAAATAAACTAAGAAAAACTAATGTTTAAAGAGGCATGTCCCGCCCAGTGCCTATTAGAATTAAGTTAGAAATTGATGTTACGGTATATGAGCAGAGTGTGGGGTATATGAGCTTCGGTTAGCTTCAACTTGGCGTTTTTTATATACTTCTTATTACATCTGTCACATTTAAACTCGCATATACGACTATTGCTCCGAAATACGAAATATTATAAAATGTTCAATATGTTATTATATCCTGCGGAATAAATTTATGTGGTAGTAAAATATTATGGTAGGTATTACACGAGTATCTTCAACGCCAGAACAATGAGAACATCTTCCTATTCACCCCCTACGCTCGGGTGCCAGTCCCGTCGTGGTGTGGGCGACAAAATGGCAGTGACCAGAGTGCAAGCTGGTTCACTAGCCAAGAGCTAAAGCTGCACCCTGGTTCCGAGGCCTCACCGAAGGCTTAAAAGCGGTACCACGGGTGATGCACAATGTATAGGGGTCTTTCCAACCCCGCTAATATAAAGCCCACGCAGATAGTGCATCGTGGGTAGGCCCCCTAGTGGGAGCTTCGTGGTGGCTGTGGTTGCCACCCAAAAATACGCGGGTAGAGACCATGAGTCTCCGCGAGAGTTGCGCGAGGAGGCAGACCTCCGTCAACTCAAGTGCCGGTGTTGTCCCAGCCGGCACAAGGCCTTAGATAGTGCCGAAATAGTAACCTGCGAGGAATGTCCTGCCACACACAGGCTTCCACAGGTACATGACAAAGCTACGGTTGGCTGCCGTAAGCGAAATGGGTGCGGTTTCCGCCATATAATCATAAAAAGTACGTTCACAGAGTTCGTACTCGCAACCCCGTGCGGGACGGCCCGCCGTGCACTTAAGCCATCATGGCAGGCGTGCACGTTAAGCACAAGGCAGAAATCACCCCCTACGCACCTCGCCGCGATTACTGACCAACGCTGCCCATACCGTTCACGATTTCCTTTACATTGTTACTGAAATAAATTTTGGCTCTGTTCCGTAACTATCTGTCGGTATCCTTTCACAATAAAACTCAAAACATTTTTTGGGGACAGTATTGCTTTCTTTTATCTACGCTTTTTTATGTCATATCACGATTGTTCAGTTTTTCTTGGATAGTTTTGCACATGTATATGTATATATACATGCACATGCACATTACATATTGTCCTGCATACTACATATATAACGTTTAAGGATATTGCGTTCTCATTTACGCTTTTGTGGAAATACATTCATACATTTCAAGCAATATAGGTGGGTCTTGTTGTTGGTGTTGTTGTAGTTGTTGTTTTTGTTGTTGTTGCTGTAGTTTCATCAGCAATGCGTTTCTATAAATATCGCACTACAAAAAAGCACAATTTGTTGGTTGTAAAAAAGCGGACAATGGCTTTAAATCAGCTAACATTTTTCGAAAAAAGAGCAATTGCGATGTTTGTACGACTCTCTTTTTAGTGGTATCAGTTTCTTTTGCTACTTCCGTAGTTTTTACTCAAAAAAATTCTTTTTTTTGACAAAGTGATACTTATAGTACTGCACATTGTCTTGTTCATTTGAATTGAACAAAAACAACGTCCAGCATCCAATGGACAGTATCGTACTGCAGTATCGTAATTAGTAAGTAATAAAATGCAATTTTTTTTGGTATTTTCTACAAAATTGGATATCACGATTTATGATGTCTTTCAGAAAAAGGGTCAGTGACATTAATAGTAAAAGCTATATAAATAATATAATATTCTGTGTGTCATAACAAAATGTTGCGTAATAAATCATTACTGATTGACTGGTAGAGAACATATTGGGAGAACGATTGGAAATTTTATTCGGACATTTTCCAGAAAATAATTTTGTTAATATCATAAATTCTATAAATGTTTTCTAAACCGAGCGCAATCTTATTCTAGTATTGACATAATGACTGCAGGATCAAATTGAATTAAACAAAAAATGAATTTTATTTTATGACTTTTACTTGATGGTTATATTAAATAACTAATATTAATTATTTCTTTTAGCGATTCCCTAAATTTTTCTTTTGTATGAATAATATTTATTTCCATAAATTTACTGTTTTATAAAATTCTTTCATTTTTTTTTTGTCAAAAATTAAAAAATTCTGACATGAATTAATCAAATCCTTAAAATAATCCCTAATAACTTACTCTTTTTCTCTACGCTTTCGCTTCCAAAATTACTAAATTCGTTTTGATTTTATTTTAAGAAAAGATTTATGAAAAAATCAAGATCAAGTTTCATTCGTTGGTCGGAGAATTTTAATTTATTTAATTTATATCCAGCAAAATAAAAAATTCTTGACTTTTACAAGAAACAACAACGATTAGATATGTATGCAAGTATAGGCAAAAACAAGTACATACTCGTATAAATAAAATGAAAGAAAAGTATGCAGAATTTTATGAAGTCAAGTGGCAAAAATGATATCGGTTTGAACGAAGCTAGAACACCCTATACACTCGCTTCTGTCGTCAGAGCATTGTCGGAGGGACATTTTCCAACTACGACCATCCCCCCCCCCCTCTGATTCAGAGGGTGTCTAGCAAATTGTATTCGTTTGGCCTCTTTTAATACCTAATGAAGACAAATTCAGTGCAGTCACAACTAATTCTGTGTAGGGTATAATAGAATTGCATGTAAATGAAAAATAAAAACAACAACATAAACGATAATATTTACTCCACCCACACAAAGCATTTTATAACAAAAGAAAACATAAAATTTGTTCATATTTAATCATAGGGAAAACTTTGGCACACGTGGAACCTGAATGTATAATAAAATAAGAATAAAATAATAAATAATTTAAAATAAATTTTATGACCTATTTAAAAATTAAATAAATACTTCTTTGGAATTAGAAATTTTTTTTTAATTTCAGTAACGTCCTGTTTTTATCAGTAAAGCAGAAAGAGAAAAAAATTGAAATAAAAAAAAATAGATTTAATAAAATCTTTCGAAATTGTTTTTGTATGAGATAACATTTTTTTCATGGCTAGAATAAAGTGCTGCTGATTTAACAGAAAATTGAAATCGAAAAAATTTCATAAATTTTATTGTATGTGTCTGTTAGCCAGATGTTGTTAATTTCAAGAATTGAGTGAAGACATTTTTAAAAATGGATTAAATTAAATTTCAGTTCGTTTATTTCGTTTCCTTAATTCTTTGGTTTTTTGATTCCCACAAGTTGTTTAACGATTCATATTTTTTAATGTTTTTATTATAATACTCGGTGTTTTTATGAATTTAATGATGACAAAGTGATAAAATGGTTGAGATGAAGTGATACGGTTTTAGTTGTCTCTTTTTGGAGATAAAATAGATTACCCCCCGCGCTATCCAAAATAGATTTTTTGCCATATTATCAATTCCTAACATCGCACAATATTAAACAAGAAGTGAAACATAAAACTCAATTTTTAAAAGATTTTCGTTCATAAAATTGAATTTTCATCATTGGGTATTATCGCGATGATAATTGGAAAGATTTGAAATTTAGCCGAAATTTATTACATTTAATGTTAGAGACTGAACCTTCTCAATGATCCCCAATAACAGTTGACTCTCTGCGGATTAGTACAGAGCAATCTATCTATCTATCAGAGCAATCATCATCCTTGCCATAAACGGTAATATTTTCTTTAATAACATAATTTTCCCCAAGAAAAGGTAATTCTTCCTCGACAATTTTACTATATTTATCTTGCAATAACTCTATAATTATCTTGCATTATTTAAAGATCTAAAATTAAAATTCAGAAACGGAGTATATATATTTTTACTATTTCAAATAAAACTCCAAATTGAACTTTTTTACTTTTCTAATAAAAAATGATTCTAAAAATACAGTAATAGTTATCACAATATCACAATAAAATCTATTATTAACTCGAAATACTCACACTACAATTGTATCCTGCGGTATACGTGACGGTATATTGGTGAGACGAGCACGAATGCAACGTACCGAACTCTGGAAACAGCTGCAACTGGGTGGGCAGTAGAATCCCACCGATGCATGCAGAATGGTCATCATCAGCAACAGGCTGAGGACTAAGTGGAGGCGGCTAAGTGGCAGGAGCATTGTGGATGTGCAAGGATGCGTGTGATATTGGTAGAATTTTCACTTTTTTATTAATTAAAAATTTGGAACTTTTTATAAAAAATTTTGTTTTATGAAAAGCTTGAAAATATTAAAATTTTATCAAATTTTTCCTGTCCATTTGAATAATTCTGTAGTGTTTCAAGGATACTCCCGGTACATCCGTTATGGCAGAACTATTTTAAAAGACTGATAGAGTCGGAAAGAAAAGAATGATTTGTAAAAGTTTTTTAGTATGAATTTATTTTATTTATCACGCTTGACACGTCCAGTAGTTGTTTTTACTGTGCTACATTATTTTTTTCTTTGAGATAAATTTGAAAAAGATTTTCTTGCATCTGTGATTATTTTTTAAATTAAGTTAATTTCGCGATAAATAAATCCATTGACTTCGAGTGGATATAATTTTTTTTTCTGATTTGAGGCAAAAAATAAAGTTAAATTTCGTTTATCTTTGTTTCCAAATATGTTTTGTATTATTATTCTGTTCACTTAAAAATCATTATTTTGCATTTTAGAACTTTTTACTTTTATTTCGAACCCGTTTTTTTTCGCCGGAATATCCGAAAATGTTTTCATATATTCCGATTTATTTTATTTCTCAAAATTTATGTTTAACTATTCAAATTTGAAGGCTTCAGTATTTATTTCGACTCCATTTAAATTAAACTGCCAACCACTGCCCCGTTCCCATTCAGAGATATCGGACGTCTGGCGCTACGACATGAACGATGTTTCCTCTTTGGAGAATTGTTCGCTCCTAAAGTTCTCAACAGTAGCACATTGCATCGCACCGCAACACTTCGCATCGTATAGCATCGCATCTCTTGCTTGCTCGTGAACAGCAGGCGCATACAAATTGAGCAGGCTAGCCAGAGCATGTTGTACAGCATCCACTGTGGAACAGATTAGCGGGCACATTATGAAATTATATTTATGAAATTTTTCTATCAAGAAATAATACGAAAAAGTACCGATATCTTTTTTCTTCTATTAAACTTGATTGTTTAAATCTGAAAGCGTAACATCAAAAGTCACACGATGATATATGAAACGATCATTTTGTTGTTGCTGTTCGAGGAGCTTTTTTATCCAAATAGAGACTGGACTGGGAATGGTTAATATTCAAGACAAATATTGCCCACATTTGTAAAACGGCAGACAACTATGGAGAAAATCTCATCCATGATAACAAGCATGACAAGCTTGTTCTACAAACGACAACTTAATAACGACAATTTTAACAATCGCTAGTTTTGATGCCGGCGATTGATGTTACCTAGTTTTTAAAACAAGCGAGACAAATTCAAAAATAACTGAGCTTATATGAACATATTACATTTTATTATAGTTTTTAAAAAAATTTTCATGTAGATTATTGATACTGATTAAATAAATTTAATTTTAGTAAATCCTGTAAAATGTTCAGTTCTGTTTTGTGGATTGTGTGTGTGTTTTCTTTTTCTTGTAAAGAATGAAACCTTCAAATTAAAAACGATTGAAATTTTGTTTATAATTGTAAACTAATGCTTTGTTCTCCTGTCCCTTTTCCTTTCTCTTCTGCTGTGGAACGGGATTGGTTTATACCGGATACATAGTGTTTGTTTTATTTGCTCTTTTGATAAGATTATATTCCTATGACGATACGTCGAGAGAGGTTTTGCCTTCTAGTACTGTGTTAGTGTACACCACCATCATTGTCAGCATGCAAAACGTCATAGAAAGCATTTGTATTTCCATCTTCAACGTAATCATCATCATTGATTTCGATTCTACTAACAACTGTAGAATCTGTATTTGCTACAAAATACTTAAAAAAAATTAAAATCGGCAAAAACATCACGACACCTACTCACTTATCTTTTAACTTTCTACCTTCCAGTGATTTCTTCCGGAATAGCGAATCAATGGATCAGATGAACTCCTGCCGACTGGTCTTCAGTGGTCACTGATTCTGAAAGCAAGGCATTTTAAAATTTGTATTAAAAGTTTTGACAAAATTATACCAAATGCTAGTGGTTGTAATTTATGATAAAGTGCAGTTGTAAAAAATACCGCGAGAATAATCGTTTGCTTTTCAGTCAGGATTTTATCTCAATTTCTATAAATAACAATTTTAATAAATTTTATCTCAATTTTTATAATTTATAACAAATTTATATTTCGAAATAGATAAATTCAGAACCATGGTAATGCTGGAAACGCTAAGCAGCGATACTTACAGATTTCTAGTTTAGTTTCAAATCGAACCGAAGCGTTTTGTATAAGTCTTTATGCCTTGAACGTATTGTGCAGACCTCTAGTGGCTAAATCTATAATTCCGTAGTAATTGAACGTAACCAGGAAACATTCTACAAAGTTACACGCCTACATGACAATTTACACACCAATAGTAAATATACTTACATCTGCTTCACCAATCTTTCATTAATTCATCATTATGTCCCTCTGTCAATATGTTCATGTTTTTAAGGACGCATTTGATCCGTTCGTTGCTTTAGTCGGTTTGGTCGTGTGAATGTTTATGGTTGGTCTATTATTGCTTGCTTTGTTTGTGGTTGCTTGGTTGGTGGGTTTGTTGGGTGCTTGGTTGGTTGGTTGGTTGGTTGGTTAGTTTGTTAGTTTACTAGTTGATTTGTTGGCCAAGCAGATATCAAATTGTTGGCTTAGTTGGCAGACTCGACTGATGGATTCTCTCAGATCATTGAATAATTTATAGCGTATCGTTAGTACATGTAGTCCTGATTGTTTGTGTTATTCCTTCGACTCTGTCTAAACTCTCTGCTTTGCTCCCTGTTCCATCATTAGGTACTTACATATTTTTCTTTCTCTCGAGGCGTATTTTTTCAATTTTTGTTGAAATCCGCAAATTTCCTTTTTCATTGCTTTGTGCGTTTCTTCATTCCGGATATTTACTAGATTTTAACAGACATTCTGTTGTTTTGTGTTGGTTTCTTTATATTCTTTTATTTGAAGGATGAGAACGAAGATGGAGACGTGCCAGCGTTTAGCTAGCATGGAAATAACTCTCAAATTTAAAAATCATTATGTGGCATCATTCAAGATGATTTTGTGATAGCGGTGGTGATTTTACGGAGGAAATATTTGAACAGAAAGCCGATCAGACATGTTCTTAAGTGGTCGATAGCGATGGTGATTGTCGGGAAGAAAAATCCTTATAAATGTCGCTACTGAGAAGATTATTTATTATACTCTACCTACTAAGTTCGTTCCTCCGTCTTGGACGCATTTCAAGGAGGCGCGGCTGGTATGGAGGAGTAGACATATTCTGTTTCGTAATTATTTGCTGAGTCGATTTCATCTATGAAATTTCATATTAGTATTCTCTATTTATTATAAACTCTTTGGTAATGAAAATGGACAAAGTCGGTGTATTTCCACGCCTACTTCTTATGATAAAAAAGAACGTTGGATGTTAAAAATCTATCCTAAAATGGTCGTGGCACGTCTACTTTCACACTATACCATGTGCAGACATTACTGAGATGAGTTAGTTGACCTAAATTGACTCAGAAAACGGAAGTATAATATTAAAAGAGGCGTTCCTCCTCCACAGATTGTTAGGCGCGAACTAGGGATTTATATTACAGGCATAGGGTATACAAACTTCGGCCATGTCAAGGTTGTCTTTCTTTGCTTTGAGCAAGAAACGAGATAAATGTAAATGCTTGTAGTGGTGAATACATTGTAGTCTATTAATCCTTTATAATTGTCTTATTATACTATATTTGCAAAATTTTAATTATTTTATTATATTAAAATGACAATTTTCTTTGAATGGATTAAATAAATAAAAATCAATGATGTAAAATCTGTCATATAAATAATTCGATAAGAACTTATTGAAACGGTCCGACATTGAATCAAAATTTTATATCAGCCCTTCCTAGGGATGACTAAATTAATAATATCGTTAATAATTTTCTAATAAGATAAATACTGAGAGAATTGCATTTCCGCAAAACAATATCATTATAACTGAATGAAATAATTAGTGAAGTTTTCAATTTCTCTACAGGTTTTATTAATTGTGTAGTACGACATGTTCAAATGACATGTTCAAATTTTAATTATACATAATTCTTGGAAAGCTGGAATCTCTTAAATTTGAAGTCTATTGCTATGGAATAGAAGAAGACGAGTTAAATGTCGGATCCTATTAAAATATAAAAGTTAAATTCTGTTCTTAATTTAGTATTTATTTAATCAGCTTTCTTAATAACTTTTCTATTTTAACTAATCAATGGGTAATAATAAACTTTGAAAGATAATACTGACAGCCAAAAAAGCTTTGAAAGCTCTTCTTATCGAACCGAATATTATACTCGTTGTAATAAGTAACGAAATAATTTTAATCTCGCCGTCGACGAGTATATGAGTTGTCAAAGGAGAGTACTCGGTCTGCCAAAGTCACATTCTTTGTTACTAACGTTGTTTTGTGGCGGCTTAGGTAATAAAAGTTGGTTTCAGCGGTGATTTTATATTATTGCGGAGGATTTTATTGGGCGGTGTGGTTGTGCCAAAAGGGAAGATTTCGTTTCGCTGCAAAAAAATTATCATAAAGGGAAACGGGAATAATCGTTCGCGTACATTTGAGAAAAAGTCTGCTTTTCGAGATTGTTGATTTTTATTAATTTTTATAAAAACATATTTCATTTGGAAGGGCGGTGATGGCGGCTGTTGATATACCCTATGTAACGAACAATGATGGAACGAAAGTACAAGCAATAGGGCTTGGAACATACACGGTATGTGCATAAATATTTTAATTAAATCATTGTAATTAGAGGATATTTTGTGAGATAATAGTTTATCTAACACGCTAACAAAGATAATTTAAGTAAATAATAGATTATGAGATAATTAATAGTAATATCATAATAGTAATACATTTATGCATCCAAAGATGTTAACAGCGCGATTTCATTTTTTGCAAAGTGCGGTTAAAATAAAAAAAAAATATATTCTGGAGTTTAGAGTCCAATAACTTTTGTATTTTTTAACTTATATATTTAGTTATTCTTAGTTAAATTTTGTTTGAATTATAAGCAATAATTAAAAAACTAATTTCCATTGATAATTGAAACGGTGACATTACATGACACCGTTTGGGCGGAATTGTCAATATTTCCCAATGTGTGCAATTGCCTGAGTCTGATTTATAATGCATATATCTATCAGTCAGTTTCATAAATTGACTATTTGGTTAGACTTTTAAATAAAGTGACTGTTAAATAACGTAAATAAATTTTACAAAAACCACTAACGATATTCACTGGCTTTTCAAATAGAATGAATTACGATTTTTTCTAAAAAAACAATGGTTTAAGACTTCATTTATATCACAAATTCAATATTATAGTTGTAAATAGATAATACTAAACAAGTGAGATGCATAATACTGTTAAGTTCGAAATGTATATACCCTACACTCAATATTTCTGATTGAAGTCTTGCCAGTAGGCGGCTCTCGCCTATTGTTAGGTGTATACAAAATTTCGTGACAATACTGTTTGTAATGTGATATACTTTCTAAATGTGATCTTTGTTATCATTGAGATTGTTAGTGTAATCCTGTAATACAAAAATTTACAGGATCTTTGCCTAAGACCATGAAGCTGAATAACGAATGTTTCCTTCAAATGTAATCAATAAGTTTAGATACTGAACAACTTAGACAGATAGTGAATATACATGCCGAATTTCAAAATAATATCGTTATTTTAAATTTCAAAATAATATTGCTCAACTATCATCGGGACAGAGAGACTGACGGACAGAGATAAAACGGATTAGGGTTGCTGATTCTGAGTTGCAATATATTAATTTTTAATATATGAAATATTTCCTTTAATGGGTTACAAACGGAAGCCCAAATAGAATATGCCCTATTCCAATTCCCATAGAGTGTAGGGTGTAAAAGTAATCATAAATGTTCTACATAAAAAAAGTTGTTCAAATTGAACACTACACATTGATTAAAACGTATAGAGATAATGAATAGAATAAAATATATCATAATAAATCAGATAATTTATATTCAGATAAGATAATTTTTAATAATTGATTTTTTCTTTTTGCAATTGAACTCTAATCGAACTTTATTCTAAGTCAACGAGATGAAAGACAAATAAAAATTAGTGTAAAAAAAATTTAGACGGTTTAAATTGAAAAATTCACATTAAAAAAACCTACGTCATTCTCTCGTTTCAAGTCTGTGGGTGGAGATTGCGAAAGGGCGGTTTGTGATGCCATCGATGCAGGTTACCGTCACATCGATACCGCTTACTTCTACGAAAATGAGCACGAAGTTGGAAGTGCCATACGTAAGAAAATTTCAGAATGCGTTATTAAGCGTGAAGACATCTTCGTGGTAACCAAGGTAAGTTCTTGATGAGCAAAGAAAATGACAAGAAAAATATTGTTTCCAAAGTATTCGTGTAAAAATATCGCAAAGTAGTATTTTTTTTTAAAAACAGAGGGTTTTTGAGACAAATGTTTCTTTAGACAGGCAGGTATGCCATTTAATCATCAATTAATTTCAATTTCATCATGATAAACACATTTCTTACGAACTAAAAATATACATTTTCAGAAATATTCTGAGAATTGCGATTTTCGATAGAATGAAATTTATAGACTGGTCAGGCCAGGGATAGATTTAATAATAATAGAATTAGTGATAACAGATCGCAAGTTCAATCGACTGTTAACGTTTGGAATGAATGTTATTGAATGGAATTAGAGATGAATTAGGGTTAAAGGGCAATTAAAGGTCGAAAAAATTTTGAGCGAGGGGGAAGGTGAAATTACTCAAAATTCTTATATATTTTATAACTTATTATTATTTTTCTTACTTATTTAAAAAAGGTTGGTAATACCACATAGTGTCTGCTATTTTCTTCCTTTCTCATTTTGGATCACTGTTTTGCCATGATTTTCCTCCTTGCGTTTTCGATGTTAGTGATCTTAAGTTCAAATTGTGGAATTATCAAATGGTTTTGTGATGATTTATTTTTGCTACTACCTCTATCGTATAGATTTTAGTAGTGACTATACCAATACAATCGTTTTTACATTGATAAAAATAAGAAGTTTCTACACATAAAGGGGAATGGCCTGTCTGACTGATTAACGGCCAGAGTAGAACCTTTGATCTATAAGCTTGATAGCTTTGCACTAAAATTTTCCTATTCTATAACAGCCTTAATGCTTTTGTAGTTGTGGTCCCATTTCCATGAGCCTGAGCGTGTTGAGCATGCATGTCGCAAATCATTATCGAATTTTGGATTGGATTATATTGATCTCTATTTAATGCATTGGCCCTACTCATACGTTTATCGTGGTGATGATGTCTTAATGCCCACGAATGCCAAAGGTGAAGTTGAGATGAGGTAAGGCATTGAATCCTCTTAATTACAAAAAAATTGCATATCGTTTGTACAACAAATTATATGTCCTTTGTATTTTGTATAATAACATATCCTTTGTATTTAGTGAGGTCGACTATTTGGATACCTGGAAAGCCATGGAGAAATTGGTTGGGCTTGGTTTAACGAAAAGTATCGGCGTCTCTAATTTCAATTCCGAACAACTGGAACGTCTTTTGGCAAACTGCAAAATCAAACCCATACACAATCAGGTTGGTATTAAAGGTATTATTTTATGAAAAAATGGGGTGTGATAACAAAGAAATTTATTCCTATAGATTGAATGTCATCCCGGACTATCACAGAAGAGAATGATTGAACTTTGTAAAAAACATAATATTGTTGTTACCGCCTATTGTCCTTTGGGACGACCGAAGCCCGCTCAAAAGTTGCCGAAATATATATTTGATGAAAAAGTTAAAGCAATTGGTGAAAAATATAATAAAAGTCCGGCTCAAGTTGTTTTACGCTATCTTGTATGTAGAGCTCATCTCAAGAATTTTTAAATAATAATATTTTTGATTTCCTTCACAGATTGAACTCGGAGTGATACCGATTCCAAAGTCGGCAAATAAGAAGCGTATCATAGAAAATATACAAGTATTTGATTTCAAACTGAGCCCAGATGATCACAAAATTTTAGATTCGTATAACACTGGAAAACGATTGATACCTATGGATCACGCTAAGAATAATATTTATTATCCTTTCAATATTGAATATTAATTTCAAAGTTAAATAAAGTGAAATAAATAAAAGATTATGTTACAAATAATTGTTTAATTGCATATTTTTTATATTAATAAAATTTATAAAACGGAAAGGAATTGTTTCTATACAAATAATTTAATTGCTCTGTGTTGGGAGCAAATACTTTGAAAGAACAGACCGTAATTATTGCAGTTTGATTGCGCTAGCAGAGCGCTTAAATTACCAGAGTAATCTATTCTGTAATTAACATAAAATACCACAGTCAATGTGTTGAGGAAATCATGATTTGAGAGCAATTTAGTGTTCTATAGCTTGTCGCTGTGGAATGCGCTGCCGACGTAATGGTTCCGAAATTGGCACCGGTTGTCAAATTAAATAATGGCTACACAATGCCAGTTATTGGATTAGGCACGTATGGCGTGAGTATATTATTAAAAAATAATTTGTAAAGTACTCTCGATTCAGTTTTTCTTAACATAAATTTGTTTGTAAGTTGAGTAAAAATGCTCTCTCGCTCTTGCCTACGGTTTTCTAAATTAGACAACATTCAATTGAAGAGAATTTGTTTATTAACAGAGAGAATGTGTCAATAATTTGCGTAATCCATTGCAGTTGAGTTGCCAACTGATTCAAAATTGTCTTTATATAACTTCAAAAATTGTTACATATTTTACTTTCCCAGTTAAAAAAAGATAAAGGTTATAACGCTATCAAACATGTCATTGATGTTGGTTACCGTCATTTTGATACTGCATTTTTGTATGGAAACGAAAGTTCGTTGGGGAAGGCTATAAAAGAAAAAACCGAAGAAGGTTTATTAAAACGCGAGGATATATTTCTGGTGACAAAGGTAATATACATCTGTACTTACCCTTATCACATTAAAGGTATTTGAATTTAAATCAATTATATAGCTTTGGAATATATATCACGATCCAGAAATGGTAAAGTATGCCGTTAAAAAGCAGTTGAATATGTTGGACGTCGAATATATAGATTTATATCTTATGCATTCTCCGGTGGGCTACAAATATATCAATGATGAAACTTTAGTACCTTATGATCACAATATGCTGCAACTAAAGTAAGTATTCATAAATAAATTAAGTATTTAAAACGTTTTTATTGAAAGCAAGCTCGCTATTAAGTGATGTGGATTACGTTGAGACTTATAAGGCCATGGAAGAGATGGTAGACCAAGGTCTGTTAAAGAGTATTGGGTTATCTAATTTCAATAGCGAGCAGTTGCAGAGGATTTTGTCAAATTGTCGCATTAAACCGGTAACAAACCAGGTAAACCAAAATATTCAATATTATGTAAAATACTGAAATGAATTGTGTCTGGGTGTATAATTTTATTTATAGATTGAATGCCATCCCGGCTTAAATCAAAAGAAAATGATAGAATTCTGCAAGCAACATGATATTGTGGTGACTGCTTATTCTCCACTAGCACGTTCAAAGTCTACGAAATTGAAATCTTCCATTTTTTCGAATAATCAAATGCAATTGATTTCGAAGAAATACAATAAAACAATACCACAAATCACTTTACGTTATTTGGTTAGTTTGAATTTTATTTCTTAAAGTAATTTTTATGAATTTTAGCTGTTAACTTTTTTGGCAGCTGGACATCGGTACAATACCGATACCAAAATCAACAAAACTGGAGAGAATTACAGAGAATTTTAATATTTTCGATTTTAAATTGTCCCCGGAGGAAGTAATTGTGTTGGACAATTTTAACAATAATGAGAGATTATGGAAATTTGAACAATATCAGCATCACAAATATTGGCCTTTCAATATAGAATTCTAAAATCGTGAAAAATTAAAAAATATTCTAGATTTAAATTATCATCATTAATAAATTGTGAAGCGATCTTTTTAAATAATTATTAGTTTTCAAAATATTGAAAATATTTAGAATAATTTTTATTAATTATTTTATATTTAATAATATTTAATAATATTTAATAAATTATTTAGTAAATTACTTTTTGATAAACGATATTTTAAACACTTTTTTATGTATGGTTTTTATTAAAGAGTTTCAGAATTTCAACCGAGGCAATATTATTAGTCGTTGCAAATGATATTGTACAATAAAACTGACAATTAAATTTCGATCTCTCTTATATATCGTTTTAAATCCCATTCATGGTTTTTCTCAGAGTCAAAGACAAGCCTTTAGTCAATTAAAAGTTTTTAACGAAGCGCAGTACTCGCTTCGATCTCTTGGAGTAGAATATATTTCTTATTTACTTTGTTTATCTTTACAGAAACAATCAAATAAACTTTCAAAAGCTTTCAAGTTTAAATTTGCCGTTAGAGATCAGCTCAAATCTCACTTCATTTGAAAACACTACGTTTATTTTTCTGGCTTATTTCGTTTTGGCCAAGGAGTTATTTTCACTCAATATTTTTTATTGCATTACATTTAATGGATTTGAGTGAGCTGAGTGAATGCAAAATTATGTTGATGTTGTTGTCATTGTTGTTGTTTTAGTTGACTATTTTAAGTGGTTTTTCAAATAAAATTTTACTTTAACCGAAAAAGTGTTTTAGTTTGTCTCGAAACATCTGCGGCTCAACAACGTAAAGTAAAGTTAACGGACGGTTCGCGTGAAATTATTATTTACAAAACAGATCTTAAAAAAGCCATAGGAAAGAATTTGCTAGGCAAGCTGAAGAAGCCTAAAGAAAAATATCTGAAAACAATTTTTAATAAACACTTTGCTCTATTTAAAAAAATCAGTTTTATCTAATTGAAAAGTGAGTTTGTAATTTTTTCCTTTATAAAACAAATTCATTGTTGGCCATTTTATAATTTATCTTAATAGTTTTTTTTTAATTTTGATAAAAAATTAATAAATACTACCTCAATTACTTCCAAGGAATAACGAGTAAAAGTTTTAATACGAGTCAGTGCAAGTAAGAGAAAAATAATCCGAAAAGAGAGGACTTTTCGCTTTCACTTTTTTTAAGGAGTGCATCTTTTTCGAAGATACACGAGAAAGATGCTGACCACAAACCTAGACAATTTTTTTTTAAATTATTCTTATTGTATTGTTTCTTATGAAATGAATAAAGGATGAGATGGAAGCAATATATATTTTCATCTTTTTATTGTGTCGCTTCAAGTTGAACTTTAAATAATTTGTTAATTTTTCTCTAGGTTGAATTTTGTTTTTATTTTCTACTAATAAACTATTAAAATTTTATTATTTTCGTTTGGGACTCAAGGTCAAGCAATTTTTCTTTTGTTAATTATCTAACGTTTTTTAAGTAGTTTTACCATAACTCCCCGCGCCCTCTCCCATAACTCTAATAATCCAAAAGACTGTACAATTAAATTGGTTATTTATAATCACATTTTTCATCATTACACATTATTCATAATCGCAATATAAGAAGAAAATCAATTACAAATTTTTATGCATTTCATTATGAAATTGTTCAACGGCTTTCGAATAAACAATTTTCAATATTTAATCATTATTTCCAATATATCATAATCACAGTTTTCAGTATTTTATTCTCTAATATTTAATCATCTGATTTTGCAACTTCGAGTGCTTAATTTTTGGTTAATAATTTGAGATAACTTTGCTTAGTATTCGATTCAAATTTTATAATAGTAATTAATAATTTCATAGGAAAAAGCGATATGAATAAAATTATAATAAAAATTTTGGTATTATATATTACCACATAACATCAGACAAAATTTTAAGTAAAACATCGTTTTAGAAAACGTGCTCTTTCTTGATTCGTGGTCATTTTCCTGTGCACGAGCGTTGAAACATTATGGAATCTTTTTAGAGACCGCGATATCATTGCATAATTAGTTTGGTTAAAAAAAGAGTAGTTTTTTATTATATATATATATATATATATATATATATATATATATATATATATATATATATATATATATATATATATATATATATATATATATATATATATATATATATATATATATATATATATATATATATATATATATATATATATATATATATATATATATATATATATATATATATATATATATATATATATATATATATATATATATATATATATATATATATATATATATATATATATATATATATATATATATATATATATATATATATATATATATATATATATATATATATATATATATATATATATATATATATATATATATATATATATATATATATATATATATATATATATATATATATATATATATATATATATATATATATATATATATATATATATATATATATATATATATATATATATATATATATATATATATATATATATATATATATATATATATATATATATATATATATATATATATATATATATATATATATATATATATATATATATATATATATATATATATATATATATATATATATATATATATATATATATATATATATATATATATATATATATATATATATATATATATATATATATATATATATATATATATATATATATATATATATATATATATATATATATATATATATATATATATATATATATATATATATATATATATATATATATATATATATATATATATATATATATATATATATATATATATATATATATATATATATATATATATATATATATATATATATATATATATATATATATATATATATATATATATATATATATATATATATATATATATATATATATATATATATATATATATATATATATATATATATATATATATATATATATATATATATATATATATATATATATATATATATATATATATATATATATATATATATATATATATATATATATATATATATATATATATATATATATATATATATATATATATATATATATATATATATATATATATATATATATATATATATATATATATATATATATATATATATATATATATATATATATATATATATATATATATATATATATATATATATATATATATATATATATATATATATATATATATATATATATATATATATATATATATATATATATATATATATATATATATATATATATATATATATATATATATATATATATATATATATATATATATATATATATATATATATATATATATATATATATATATATATATATATATATATATATATATATATATATATATATATATATATATATATATATATATATATATATATATATATATATATAATAATTTAAAAAGTGTTTTTATGCTAACTTTATAACGAAGTAATAAAACCGAAATCTGATTTTAATTTTGGTTTATAAGAGTTTAAAATATTCATAAGCCATCCCAAGAAAATTTATCGAAAATAAATGATAATCATTAATTCCTAAGTTTTGTTAATTAGCTCGAAAGAGTAATAAAATTTATCTGAAATAATCTTCTTCTTTAAAACAACACGATTAGAATATACGCGCGGCTTATAATATACGTATATTCGAGCAGCATTCAATGCATTATCGGTTTCGATATAGAAAGATGTTTGTCTGTAGATTTGTCTTGTAGATTATTTTCCAATATAATCCAATATAACGTCCATTTCTTCCGCTGCTTTTTGTGAGTGATGTAAGCTCACTTTGAAAAAATTTGAGTTAAAAATTATTTTTAGCTTCGCAGTCGGTTACGGCTTTTCAAAGGACTGTCAGTTCGTCTTTTTGTGTCATCACATAAACTCCTGCTTATTTTCGGGGTCATATAATGTCATATAATGTCACTTCTGATTTCCAGCAATAACTCGTTTGAAAATTATTCAAATAAGTCAATATCAATTCCCTTAAGTGGCGGAACTAGAGTTAAACAGACTAATTACCTTCTATTATTAGAAAATCTGATACCGATGCCGAGAATACATTGAATAGCATTGTGTCCACCGTATTTTGTTTAGTATATTTTATACTAAATATTACCACTTTTCGATATTTTCGAATTTTCCTTCGTTTCCTTTCTTCTTTTTCGTTTGACTGCTTTCAAAATTCATTTCATAAAAATCTGATTCCTTTCTTCCTAAGAATTTAAAATGCTTGTTTAAAAAATAACTGTTTTTAAATTTTTATTGTATCATAAACTATTATTATATAATAATTTTCATATTAATTTTAATACTTCTATTACATAATTATTTATTTTTCACATTTGAACTTCGGTAAAGATTATTAAAACCTTATTATATTATTATATAACGTATTATTATATATAGTATTATTCATACATTTTTTATAGTCAGAATTTTATATTTTTTTTATTATTTAAACGATAATTTATGTAGACTTAAATTAGTTTGTTAATTTTGAATGAAATTTAAATGAAATAGCCTTAAAAATTTGCTTTAAAACTGAATTTTCATTTTCGAAACGTATCATCTATCTAAACACTGTACGATCTCTGTGAATAATAGCGCGTATATAATTATTCAAATTCGTTTAAAGAATTATATGTCGAAACCAATCAATTCGTCATAACCCTTAAGACAGTAATAAAGAAAAATAAATAACGGAATAGGCGATATTTTAACCTTCAGAATTCATTAAGTCCGTCAATTTTAATTTGAATATTAACTGAATATTAACTGAATATTAACTGAATATTAACTGAATATTTTTATTGTATACTAAAAAAAAGAGAATAATACCATGCATGAAAATATTAATCGGAATCAACATTTACATATTAATTAATAAAAACAAAAATGTCTGTGATTGCTCAATTTTTCTTTTGAATTTGGCAATACTTGGCGTGCAATGAAATACAAAGAAGTGTCAATAATTACAAGGTCTTGAGCACTTATCGAACGATCGAACCAATCAAGCTCTAGCCATTAAGCTTTAGCAAGCATTCGATCATACTAAAAATGTTGCATAATACAGAATATGTTATAAAAAATTGTTGCTAAATTACCGCTTTTCTTGTTCTTCTTCTTCTTCTTCTTTGGCGGTTATCTTAAGTCTGCTAGTTTATCGATCGTTTTTTGCTAATTATTAAGATCATCAGATTATATAAACTCTTTATTTTCATTCATACTAGTCGCCCTCTCTCTCACTCGCTCTTTCCTTAGTCTTACGATCTGCACGTGCAAGTTGCCAGTAATGAATCTTCTTCTTCTTCTTCGGCAAACCACTTCCTTATTTTTCCCGCTTTCTCTGAGAAAAATAATCCAAATTATGAATTAATGCACTTCTTTTTTTCAATTAACTTCTATTTAATGAAGTTTGGATATTCTTTAACCCACCTAAACAATTTGTGCTATTGTTTTTCCCTTTACATCATTGTTGTTGATTTTTTTATTATCTATTTTTTGTTTTGTTATTATTATTTATCTATTGTTATTTTTTCAGATTCGACCTTAAACTTCGTTAGCCTTGAACGTGACCAGAATTAGGAAAATATAAAACATGTTCAAAATTATCACACTATTTTCCTATTTACAATGGTGTTGTTTTTGTTGCTATTGTTGTTGTTGCTCATTAGAATTTCGCTTGCATTTAAGGTTGATTAATTCATAAGCATTTACTGAATGATATCGTTTATACTTGAGCACACCTAATAATTTTTGTCCTTCCGTATTTATTTTAGCCCAATAAACTTTTTAAGAAAATATTTCGAACTATAAGGAAAGGGAGAGAGGGAGTGGGAGGTTCTCTATCCGTACTAAATCCCTTCACATTTTATAATTCAAATTTCGATATAAATAAAATAAAATGGCAAAAATAAGGTGGAGGAAAAATAATTATTACGCTCAAAGAAATTTGATTGAATTTGAATAAAAAAATATAGAATATTTATTTCATTATTGCATGTTTTATCAGTTTTATCATTTATTTCAATTGAATTTAACAGGCATTACTAAAACGATATTCATAAAAGAAAACCCAAAGCTTTTCTACTCGAAATAACTCTTTTTTTATAAAACTTAGCTCAACTCAGAGACCAAAATTAAACTCGTTGTTAAAGAAAAAACTAGTTTTTTTTCGACTTTTGTTGCTCATTTGCGTTTTCATCCGTTCCAAAGCTATGTTGGCGATTACGTAATAAACCATAAAAATTAACAGCAAAAACAACAACGCAAGAAACATTGGAACTAGTTTATGACGTTTATTATGGTTTTGCCCTTAAAAATAAAGTTTTCAAGTGAGTAATTTAAATTCGGTAAATCCAAATTTATAACAGAAACATTTAAGACAATAGTGCTTGCAAAAAACAACAATATCAACAACAACAATCACAACAAAATTATTACAAAACATATAAACTTAAGAAAACTATGTTAAGGCCAAGTTGGAAAAGAAATTAATATCAACGCGTATGGACGATTGACTAAAGTTTGGGTGCATTCCATTTTTAAAAATTCGGTAACGCATTGAGCATAAATAAATTGATTGGGTATATCTTAAGGTTTAGCCGCGATATACTTTATCCATAAATTTTATTTTCTGCACCTTGGCAAAAACTTGTTTGTTTTCGTTTGATAGTATACTCACTAAAGCATGGCTAAAATATCGATATATTTAAGTTAATGTGTTCAATCTGAAGGCATTGAAGAAATAACTAAATGAAGGAAAATTTTAATTTGAAAAGCATTGTGCACGTTGCTTGTTTGTTCAAAATCACAACAATAGTTTCATAAAAAATGTAAAAAAGCAAATAAATTGAATACAGACAGCGAAATAATTTTTTGTATATTTTTTAAAAAATATTTAACTTTAAAATGGTACTCATAATACTCATTGATTTTTTTGGGATGAAACTAGTTTTGAGGAAAGTCCTTAATGTAAGAATGTATTCTGTCTACAATACACTCTTTTTTGGATTAATTTTCAAACATAAACCTTGGTCGATTTATGTAAATGATTTACAGCAGTAGTAAGTAAACGTATTACTCTGTATGCATATGTTGTTTACTTAAATAGCGATTGAGTTTCCTCTTTACATAAATATAGAAGACTTAAGAAACGAACTCACAAAAAGTCCCGCGTCAAAATGTAGTCTTGTATATAAACACATGCAATTCATAGTCTCTGATTAATTATATGCGCGCTTATAATTTCCTATTCATGCACACATTTTCGCCAAAATGAAACCGGTTACTTCAGTTTAACAGCATTTCGTATCGATGTATTCGAATCAAAGTTACCAAATTTGTCCCAAGACGGCAATGTGAGCAAGGTCAGGACGTGTCTGCTCGGCTTGAGATATTTCGCAGGCTTTTGTTAATTTTGTGTTAAGCCAAAGAAGTCATGATCGATGAAGCAAGCGTGGCTGCATTATTTTTTTTTTGCAAATTTACGAATAAAAATGTGCTGGCTTTGAGTTATGTGGGAGGTGCAATAGTTTGAAGCTTATTTAATAATATTCATTACCTTTCACTCCTTGCCTTTCTCTCTTTCTTTTCAGTGTTGGAAACGGAAATTATGCAACAGCCTTGTTTCAACGGTGGCCCCAGAGCCACTATCACCTCAAACACCGCAACCACCACCACCACTTCCACCACCAACACCGATGCCGATGACTTCGATTCTTATCATTGCTCACTTAGTTCCGCAATGAAATTGGTGGCAAAAAATGAGCTCCATGAAGATGAAAACATACGGAGGCAAGCCTTAACTCAATTTCGTGAATGGATCGCTAAACATCCGCACATAAAAAAATGTCGAACCGATTCAATATTTCTGCTACGTTTTTTGCGAACCAAAAAATTTTCAGTTCCGGCAGCATGTGAAATGCTCGAACGTTATCTCACTATTCGACAAATTTTCCCGCAATGGTTTACTCATCTAGACATTGAAGATCCGGCCATTAATGCGATTTTCGAAAATGGTTATCTCGTACCTTTGCCGCAACGTGATGAACATGGCCGTCAAGTGATCCTTTCGGTGGCCGGTAAATTCGATCCTTACGTTTATACGTCGGTGCAAATGGCACGTGTCCATTCGTTAATTTGCGAAGTGTTAATGGACGATGAGGACTCACAAGTGGCCGGTTACGTGTACGTGAATGACGAGAGTGGTATGAATATGGGTTTTGTTAGTTTGTGGTCTCTCACTGATCTACGAAGTATTGTAAAGTGCATACAGGTTGGTTTCTCCAGGCAAGAAAGATTAAGTATTTCAAAGATTTTTGTGATTTAAATCTTTTGGTTTTTCCCCTCTACAGAGTTCTACACCGATGCGTCATAAAGAGACCCATTTCATTAATATTCCTTACTACGCCAATAAAGTTATTGAGCTCGGTGTAAGCATGTTAACCGAAAAGCTAAAGAAACGCATTTACGTAAGTTTCCTAAAATGTAATTCATTCTAGTGTCTTCTGGTGTAACGATTCCTTTGCACAGGTTCACAAATCTGTCGATGCTCTGAAAGCACGAATCAATCCCGCCATATTGCCAAAGGAGTATGGTGGGACTGTGCCCATTGCCGATATGATTAAGGAATTCAAATTGAAGTTGAAAAAGCGACGCGATGCCATTTTAGCTCTCGATGATATGCAGATAGAGATTACAAAGGAAGCGGCAAATTTTGCTGGTAACGATATCGCCGACATTGACGCCGGCATCGTGGGCAGTTTTCGAAAATTGGAAGTGGATTAATTGCAAGAGAATCGAACGCTTGGGAAAGGAATTGAGTTTAGCTGGTGCTAATGAAACGGAGAGGTGGTATTAAATTAATGGGTATGATTACGTATTGGGTATGATTAAGTGATGACTTCATCACAAACTATTATACATATTATTGTACTATTATATATCCTATACTTGTATATTATACTTATATTATTATATATTTATATCGAAAATTCAAAATTTTCTAACTGTTTTAATTGAAAAGTGAACTTATTTGAATCGGTTTTCTCACAAGGAAAAACTATAAAAATGGTTAATTATTTTACAGTTAATTTTACATTTACGAGATATCACGCAGCATTCAAAGATGAATATTTTATAAGTAAATGACTTCTAATAGAATTTATTTTATTATTAATTGTTTTATACTATTTAAGAACTAAATTGAAGAACTATTTGTGACTAAAACGTAAAGTATGTGTATATATAATATAATAAAATTAAAAAATTATTCATTTTCTTTAACTTTTTACATCGTTTTTTTCTTAAGCTTTTCATACTAACTTTTTGTTTTTATAATTATATGAAATAAATCACATAATTGTTTTATGTATTTGATCTCTGCCACCGCTATTCATCTTCTCCTCACTCTTGATCCACATTTTCTTTCTCTGTCTTGTTCATTGGTTTATCCGTGGGTGGCAACGTTGTGTAAATATGTTTTAAATATATGTTAAAATAATCGGTATAATTCATAGACGTTGTAAAACGATTCTTTCGCACGGGTAGGCGTGGCGATAATGACAGCATGCTCGCCCACTGACCGTCGCAGAGGTCATTGTAACGCAATAGGCTCACGTCATGCCCATTAAGGTCACCTGGTCCGCTACACCTCAGACGTTCATCCCAAAGTTTCATGTGGAACTCTCGTATCCAGCGGGCTAAATAAAGGGCGCGACAATCGCAATACCAAGGATTTTTATTCATTTTGATGGCAGACAATTTATGAAGTCCCGTCAATATTCCGTGCGGCAAATACTTTAATCTATTTGAATCCAGACGTCTACGTGAAGAAAGTTAGAAGACGAAAGATAATGACGATGATGATGATGACGATGGTGACAAAATAAATCGTTGAAATATTTTTTTAAAACTCACAGTTTTTCGAGATTGACTAAAGGAGCAAAAGCCTGAACATCGAGACTCTTCAAGAAATTATTATTCAACATAATTTGTCTTAGATGAGAAAGTCCTCGAAAATCATCGGCTTCCAAGGTGGTTAAATTATTGGAGAAAAGCGAGAGTCGAGTCAGCGAGACAGCATTCACAAAGAGGCCAGCCGGTATGTGTGTGAGAAGATTTTGACCCAGAAAGAGTTCTTGTAGGTTCGAGAGTTTCGCGAAAGCTCGTTCATCGATCTGCCATAATGAATACTGTTAGAGGTGACAAAACATTACAGGACGGAAGTTTCATTGTACCTCACTAATACGATTCGTGGTCAAGTCAAGTCTAACCAATTGCTCCAACTTCTCGAAAATATTTCGTGAAATAACCGTAAGACGATTGTTATTCAACATTAGTGTCCGCAACTCTTTCAGGTCCCCAAAGAAATCATCGGCAATACTGTCTGTTATGAAGGGTAGAAGAAGGAAGAGGAGTTCGAATCTTCGTGTGTATGTATGTTTCTGTGTGTGTGTGTATTTGTGCGTGTGTGTGTATTTGTGTGTGTGTATTTACATACCAATGGCATTCCAAGAAAAGTCTAAAATCTTTAACTCTTTTAAATTTCGCATGCTATCCGTTAACAACTCAGGAATTTCATTCTGAGACATGTCCAGCTCTTCCAGTGATAGTTGATCGCGTAACAGGCTCTGTGGGAAGGATTTAATTTTATTATTGGATAATCGAATTATTGTTAAACGTTGAATATGATTGAAAATATTATCGGGCAGATTCGTGAGCGCATTTTTGCTAATGTCTATCACACGAAGTTGGCGCAATTTCTGAAAAATTTCTGAATCCAAATCTTCAAGGCGATTATTGTGTAGATGTCTGAATAGAATACAGAATAATTGGTTTTATTTTTTTTTGTTTAGCAGTATAAGCGCGATAGATATTTCATGACTTACAATTGCACCAATCCATCCAAATCCCGAAATAAATCAAATGGTAGGAAATCCAATTGGTTATAAGATAGATCCAGATCCTGCAGGAGTGTGAGACCGCGGAAGGTATTCTTATGAAAGGTGGATAATAAATTGCGTGACAGCTGGCTGAGGATTAGGAAAATATTTTTAATGAAAACTTTTTCTTTTTAATAATTAATAAAATTAAAACATTTTTATTAATTATTTTTATTTGAATTTATACGTTTCTAACTAATAATTTAATTAAAAATTTTTAATTTATTAATTTTGGTTATTAAAAAATTAATTAATAATTATTTTATTAATTATTTTGATTTTAATTTAATTAATAATATTTAATTATTTTGATTTCTTTTTATTTTTATAATTTTTCAATTAATAATTTAATTAATAATTTTATTATAATTTCTATATTAATTAATAATATTAATTAATAATATTTTTATTATAATTATAAATTTTAAAAATCATTCTTTAGAACCTCTTTTTGTTAGAATAGAATTAAGTCCTTTGAGAATCTTAAGTTTACTTTAGAAATTCTAGAACATCTTGTGGTAACCTTCGACTCAAAGGCTCTTGTTCTTCTTTCACTCCCGAAATATTTATTTCTGCGATCTCTTTTCGCCCAAACAGTCCACGCCTTAATTTACTACTTACATGGAAACAATATTCATTGGTATCACTTGCATCACCGGCAACGATTTCAGATTCGTACCCCAGCAGTTGAAACTCTTTATATCTGGATTGCAATCGCACCCTCCTGACGAGCAACGATTCCATTCCAGATTGCTGCCAGGAGCCAAACGCCATACCGGTTGCTCCACCGCACGCACACGCCTCTCGATTTGACGTACGCTTTTCACAAGACGCATATATTCCGTCACGTATGAAGTCAACAATTTCTCCGGATCTATTTTCCCCAAAGCATTCAAATTCGTCTCCTTCGAAGTCACATCCGGTGATTTAATGATCGGATAGAGCTGCGACATCACTCGCAGGATATCACAGGTAGTGGTGGTGCAATTGTTTGAAGGAACGTCTGGAAGACTGGGTTGCATGTGATGCTTTGGAAATGTCTGTACATTTTTCAGTGAAATGTTTGCGGAGAATTTTGAAAGTAACAAAATAATAAGAAGTAATATGAAACGATGCGTTGATAACCACATGGTAGTCTGCCAAACAACTGCATCTCACTTCACGACGCTTGAGGTATTTTAAATAAGATGGGATTGTGTGTCATCAGTTTATATCACTACTCAGTTGTTGTAGACTTAATTGGATAATAAAACAACTGATTTGATTTACATAAATCGGTTTTGCATTTTCTCCAAAGACATTTGAAGAAAAGTGGAACGAATCGTTTAAGAAAGCAGTGAACTTCTTAAGAATTTTTATCAATTTAAAATTCATTTATCGTCGGTAGTACAGAAGTCTTTTTATTCTCGGATCCCCCCTTAAAACTACGCCTATGATTTCATCGGGAATTTGCTCTAATAAATCTTTAACACGCGTATATCAATAAGTTGTGCTTAATTTCTTACATAATCCTAAATTTTTTCCAAACATTGCGAGACATTTTAATTGAAATTTATAAATTTTAAATAGAATTTTTCTTAGCATAATAAATAATTCTCTCTATCAATCCTGAGCAATAGTTCCGTTCGCATTTGTATGCGTGCGACATTGTATGAATTTCTGAATGGGATGACAATAAATTTTCGTTAATTGACGCGATTGTAGGGATAATAAACGATAAATATATTTGTTCTATTTTGATTATTTTTAATAACTTTTCATTTAATCTGTTTTGTTATTGTGCGTCAATTGTTGTTGTGTTGCCTCACGAAGCGTTCAATATTAATTCATTAAGACAATTACGAAATCAACGTCACTTCATCCACGCAGAGCGGTGCTGATAAAGCTGACATTGAGAGGCCGCAAAAAGCTTGGGAAACCTTAGAATGGCATTACGCTTAATATATTTTATATACATCGTAATAACTAAACAAATTTGTCAGAATATTATATTAGAGTATGAATGGTGTTCTCGGTCGTTTGATGCGTTTAACGCGTGAGGAATTTCAGTTCAATGAACTGCGAACAATGTATTCAAGGAAGTGTCGATGCTTAGCGTTAAGAGAAAAGAGAGGAAAGAACAAAAGGAACAAGCATTCCTAGAAAATCTGAATTCAAATCAAAAAAAAAATTTTAGTAAATTCAATTTCTGTTTTAATAAAACAGCTATCAAAAGCAAAAATTGAAAATTTTAAAAAAGTGAACTCTTCGGGGGAAAGCAATTAAAAATTCCATAAATTTTTAATAAAATCATAAATTTTTTAAAAGGTAAGGAATTTAATCAAATTATATATTTTATAAATCTTATAACTGAATTCTTCAGTAATTGCACCTAAAAGTATGCTATGGTTTTTAATTACCGATTAGAAAATTTATTAATTTTTTAAAAGACTAAAAAACTCCTAATTAAAAATATTTGACTTAGAATCATTATCTCCTCTAGTCGATTGAGCCCTGTTCGTCCGTCTGTCTGTCTATCTGTCTGTCCTGGCTGGGCGTATCATTTGCACGAATATAATATCTCATGTGTGAGCTTTCTGAGAAGATTTGTGTTGGAGATAAGTTAGTAGATTAAAATTCACCAAGAAAAGGAAAATGTTATATTAAAAGGGGCGTGTTGCGTCCACTGATTATTATGATAATAACAATAAATTTAGGGTATAAAATTTTTTAGGGTATATAAACTCCGGACCGGCCTAGGTTAGTGTTTTTATTTGTTCTGTTTGGAATTGTTTAATTATAATATTTTTAAACTTCAGTTTATTTCAGTGTATTCGAAAAAGACAATATAGAAAAAAAAATTAAAAAACCATACAATACATAATAAGACGAAAACAAATAACTAAACAAATAACAAACAGGAATTTATATACGATCAAAGCAGTAGCATACAACGCTTTTGACTTTAATGGGGGTCAATCATTTTGGAGAAGAAAGAGTTCTTGTAAGTTCACAAGTTGCAAGTTCGTAGATAAATAAATGAATAAATAAATAAATAAATAAATAAATAATCCCAAAAGGAAATAAGAAATCTAATTTTTAATTTCAATTTTTCCTCGCTGGGGGTTTGTGCCCTCTAGTACAAACCCCACTGACACAAACTATTGACGCAAGACGGATGACAATAAAAAAATACAACAATTTAAGCAGTACAGAGTTATCTAACAAAAATAATTATCTTATCATCTAATATAAATTGGAAAAATGATAAAATGACTGAGAAAAGTATTATGATACCCAGAATATATTATAAAACTCGTACGGAAAATGGGAGCAATTTAGTTAAGAAGCGGTATTCGACGTTACTCGTTCTGAGATCTATCAATATATTCGCTGTCGTCGCCTTACTGATCTTTGTAAGTACGGCGACTACTACTTTGAGTATACTCGTCACGATATAAATCGTTAATTTTGTGCAGTGATTTTTGCTCGTTCTTTTTTGAATGGAGAATGAATGAAGAATTTTTTGAAATAACTTTGACAATTTTTACAACATTTTGAAAGAATTATTTTAAACCTTTTTGTTATTATTAATTTATTTTTATTCTGAATTAATCAGTGAAAATATAAATGCAAATATATGAAAGCGGTTGACGTTGTGGTTAATTATTCGTGGTCACACACACACACACATACAAGCGCGTGCATACTAAGGTTTCGTGGACAGTAGTTTATTGGATTCGAAGCAACGAGAAGAGTTTATTGTGTTTTTGGTGTTGTTGTAACAGCTTCCTATCGTATCGCATTTCACTGCGTTCTAAATATTTTATTTCATATAAATAATTCTCTTGCTCTATAATTCTCACTTATTTATTTTGATTTACTTTTATAATAAAAAACTTTGTGATTCCTGAATTTTAGAGATAGTTAATCTCTATTCATTCGCCGCTGCTCGTTTTCAATTGTTCCGTAACGATCTCTCAGTCCGTTAATCTTTGGGATACGTTCGAGAGCGAGCCATCGAACACTGTGTGTTCTTCTGTTTCAAGCTGCTCAACTTGCTTGGCTTATCATCAGCGTTTATTCATTCAATGATTTCGCTGGGTATTCGTCATTTTACACAATACCGTCAATCGGAGCGTTCTTTGTGGAGCGATTCGTCATGTGTGGTGGTGGGTCCGCTCTAGAAGTATGAGCGTAGTTCCATTCTGTCGTGCTACGAAACGTTTCTTTAGTATTCGTTACGTTCGACAGCTGTTTACTACTGCATTCGCGCCGATCTCGCTGCTTTCAAAATCGTTCAACACCGCGTTTGCCCACCGCGTAGTCGTAACTGCTAATCATACGAGTGGACACCGCTGTTTCTTTGTTTGAATTTGCCATTTTATTTTTTGTGGTTTTCTGTGATTTTTTTTAAGTGTGATTAATTCATGTATTTCTTATGCTTCATTTTGCAAAACAAAGTATAATTTTCGCTTTATTTTATTTTTGCTAGAATTAATGAATTTCTATTGTAATACTATTGCTTTTGGAAGAAAGCATTTCTATTCTTGTTCTTGCGGTTTTTTATTATTTTGTCTGTTGTTGTTATTGTTGTTAATCTTATCCTAGACGACCTAATTTTTTTTATCATTTCATGGATTTCTCGTATGATGATTTAATTAACATGAAAAACGATACTAATTTTTACTTAATTAGCGGTTATGTGCGCTAAAAAAATCACCAGCAATTTGAAGAAAAAAATTGTTTTACTTCGTTTTTATAATTTCTTTATTATTATAATAATCCAGTTTTTACGATGATATTTTAACGAGCTTAATTGAAAACTACAAAAAATTTTATAATTTAAATTTTAATTAAATTCTAGATAAAATTTTAAATAAAATTAAGCTTACAAATAAATCACCTTTTTTCGGAATTTTGACGAAATCCAAGCAATTAAAAAATTCTGTTTAATTTCTGAGTAAAATTTTTTAAATCCTGTTTTTTCATAATACTTGAAAATTCTAATAAACGTTAGCAGAAATAAAGATTCTTCGGGAGAACGTTTAATAATAAACGATTTAAGCAATTTCGAAAAGGAATAACTAATAGAAAAATTATTAGAAATTAATTAAAAATTCCATTTTGTCAAAAAATTGTTATTTTTGTTTTATCGTTTGAGGAAACAGTAATTTTATTTTATACTCTCCTAGTATGTTGTTAAATTTCATGAAGATATAGATAAGATAAATAAGAGAGATAAATAAATAAATTTCGAGAGAAATGAAAAACTAAAAGTTACCAAATGTGAAGTAAAAGGAAGCTTTTTGAATACTACAATCGCTTCTTAAAAAAACCATATAAAATAATACTTCGTTAGAGTTTAATTAAAAATCACTATTTGCTAACACCCTCCCTGCCTTCCGTTCACCTGCACCTCTTCATCTACCTCTTATTTCAACCAGTTTGTTTCTCTTGACCTTTAATTACTCATTAGATTCAATTTAATTAAAACCGAACAACTAAGTGTTAACTTCGGTCTATTCGGATACTATGGAACCCTACGTTTGTAAATTTCGTAAAATCACACTACGGGTTATGAACGCGGTATACTTATCGGTAAGATCATAAAGGATAATACACTCAAAATTCTGTGAAATCTTCGAGGATAGTATATTTTGGCTTCTTCATAAAAGTTAAAAATTCTATCTCGATACGATTTAGAATTCAAAAATATTAAGGTTAGATCAAATCATTCAAAGACTTCTAATGAATTGAAAGTGCAAGAATCGAGTGAAAATTTAATAAAATAATAAAGTATGTAATAAAATATAAAATAAATAAAATATCAAAATATGAAATAATCGAATACTGCAATATTTCACGTCTATACTTCACTCATTTAAGTGTAGGGTATTAAAAATAAAAGGCGGACCTATTACAAAAACATTTTTCGAACGTAGGTCGAACAAACTCCTATTAGGATTTCATTGCTTTCATTTTATACCCTACATTCGATGATTTAGGGTATATTAAGATTTTTAGAAGGGCTTCTTTAAAACGGTTTAAAGGAAGGCAGGTATGGAAACAAGTCGGGAAAAGTACATATATTACGGTTCAGAATCATCTGCTGAGTCCCTTTAACCCTTTCCGCACGTCTGTCTGTCTGGAGAAATCACGATGGCAGGAGAACGTAAAGAGATATATTTATTTACCACAAATATTTTCTACTATTACTTAGTTTGGGTTTAAAAGTGGGCAAGGTAGGATGAGAGTCATGCCCACTATTAATATCTAATGTTAATATACCTACATGCATTACTTGCAACACTTCAACGCGTCTTTTTCAATGCTTATAGAGGACGAATTTTTATTCTCGAACTCACACACAAAAATTAAATTATCTTTCAAAAAAATGGGCGTGGTTCACCTATCGGATCCAAAATTCTAAAGAATTACAGGAGAATGAATTTGGTTACAGGAGAATATTCTGGTATTATAAATTGTTTGGTTATGAAAATGGCCGAAAACGGCTTGGTGCCGCGACTGCTATTTGATTAAATAAAATTACAAAGCCTCAGTTTTTCAACCTCAATTGAATTTCTGAAAATTTTGTTGGCAAGTGTTGAAGATGAAGTTGAGTTAGTGAATCTAAATCAATGAAGAAAAGGACAATGAAATATTAAAAGAGGCGTGCACTGACTATTAGGGTCAAACCATACATTTATATTACGGATGTAGGGTATATAAGCTACGGCCAGGCAGAAGTTAGAGTAATTACTTGTTCTAATTTTTGTGCTTTAGCAAATAATTTTATATCCAACCAAACCGAAAACGAAACAGAAACTAAATGTTTGCTTGTATGAGTGCGATAAACATGGATACGTTTCACTTAAAATTCAAACATATTTCAATTACTTTTAATTTATTCTAATTATTAAAAATATTTTTTTAAAAAACTTTTAATAAAGTTTGTTTTAAGAGATAAATTGAAGCGTACTGCAGCTTGTTCTTGTTCAGCAATGAACTCGATGGCACCAGAAAATGACGAAAGCAAATCAATTGACGCTCGCTAGTTGTTTTGCAGGAGAATAGTATACTATAGTTTGTTGTTGTTGTTGTTGTTGTTTGTTGCCTTTACACCAGCAAATTGATGATGCCTTTTTATTTAGATTTAAGTGCGAATTGTTTTTTTAATTTTTACACGAAGCGTTAAATCTATTTTCTATTTCTTACTAAACGATATGAACGAACTTAATTATTAGATAATTAAAATATATGATTAGAAAATTATGTATTTGCGAAAGTAATTTCAAGCTATAGCTCCAGCGTTTTTTATTTCCATTAAGTTTTTAGAACAGCTTAACTAATCCAAGAGAGATTTTTTGGGGTCATTACGAAATATTGTTTATATAAAAGTGAGATAAATTATTGCTTATACACAATTCTTTTAATTGATTTTTTTAATTAAACATTATTACGATATAATATAGTTTTCATTTACGGTCGAACAAATTCTCGGTGGTTCCCAAGGATATTTTCCATTTAGTAGACTTCCTTTACGTCTACCATAAAAGGATAATCAACTCCCAAAAGAGAGCGGAAGTGTTGAAATGGAAAAAATATAATAAAATACAATGGAATTATCAAAAGTATAAAAATATAATTAATAAAATATAAAAAATACGCATAAAATAAAGTAAATAAAATAAAATAAATTTATTAAAAAAACTAATAAATTTTAATTATTAAAATATGTTTAATATGTTTGCAAGAATTTCAATAGTTTCTAATTCTAATAAAGAAACCGCAAATTGTGAAACGGAGGTGGTGGATAAGGTGAAAACAGGTGGATTGAAAAAATTGCTTGAGAAAATTGAATTTGCCGATTAGAGTCTTTTTCCTCAGAAGTTCAAAAGAAATGTTCATCGAAAATCTTCAGCCCGTGGGCAGCATCCTCCAAATTTTCGCTAATATTCCGAAGAAAAAGCCATTTATCTTAGATACCTTAAAGCCTTTACCTTAGAGTTAGTAACCTTTAGCTCAATGGTGACGACATTTGATGGAATCATTGAGCTTCTGCTAAAAGTCCAAGATTGTTCACACGGATTCAATACCCTTTGACACAATGTTAATTTATCTTAACGGTAAATCGTCCCTAATGAAAGGTCGGAAAGAGTATGGGAGAGTGAGGGAGCGTGAGAGAGAGTGAGGGAGTGAGAGGAACAAAGTGGAGAGGAAGTTGTGAAAGCGATGTTCTTAATTAGCTTATGATTTATTTATAATATTAATACAAAAAACGAAGAATTATCGATAGCATTGTATGAATTATGGAAAATGCAACTCATTCAGTTTTGCTTCAAAACAAATAAAGCGACATTCCTTTTACATTTAATTCTTATAATCAGTTACGGAAAGAAGAAAACAACAACATCAACCAAACAAACAGAAATCTTATATGAATTTATTTGTTTTGTAATGCATATTGACCTTATTGACGATCTTGCTATAAAAATGTCTGAGAGCTCTTTAAAGTTTTGATGTTGATCGTGTTGTTTTCATTTTACGCCCGTTTAATAAAAATTCGAATAAGCGTTGGCAACAAAGCATTTATTTAATGCGAGTAATTTAAATGAGGATCATTTAAGCAGACAACAATATTATTATTATTACGTAGCAACAACTATCAACAGAAATAATTATCAACTAAAAAAAGGAATGACTTCTCGAAACGAACATCGAAGATGTTTCAATAAATCGATTCAATCAGTCCATAAATTGTGAATAAGAATAAGATGTTATTCCGTGGATCCGAAAGAAGTGCATCTTCTAGACACACATACATACATACGCGCACACACCATCATCACAGTGATGATCGTTATTAGTAGTGCATGTGCAGGCAACGGCACATCATCGATTCAACGACGCTTCTCATTTCATTATAAAAAATTCTGCTGGAACTGAAAAGAGACTATTTCTTACTCTTTGTGAATTTGCCGTTATCATTTTTTGTATTGTTTATTCATTACGAATTCGCATTGATAAGATACGAAATTGTGAAATTCAATTAAAACGAACGCGTTTCTCTGAACAAACAAACAAACAAACAAAAAAAAAAAAAGAAAAAAAGAAACAACCATCAGTAATGAACGAACGAAGCAAGAAAAAAAAGCAATTCACCTTTTCTTTTAAAACAATAAAAGTTTTTTAAAATAAAAGTGATTTTTTCGTTTTGTTGTTTATTATTTCGCATTTCAATTAACGTCAGTGATTGGCGATTTAGTGTCGTACTTTCCGTATCAATTTATGAGTCAACTTATGACTAAATAATCATCAATCGCCAGCGGTTCGATCATCAAACCCACTTGATTGTCAGCATTCGATCGTGTCTTTTACCCGTCTTTAAGTTTCGTTCACCATGCAGAAATTACGTTCACTACTACCGGGTCAGCACGCGTCGAATCCAGTAAATATGACCAATGGTGGTGGGACCAGTGTTAATCGGAATTCAGTTAGTTTAGTTCCAGAGATCGGTTTTCAAATTTCCATTGATTCATCTCAGCAGAATACAACAACAACGGCAGGAATAACATCTGCAGCAGCAGCAGCAGCTTACACTACTGCCAACAACAGCTCTAGCAGTAACATCAATACGAGTGAGGTGAATTTCCAGCGTACCACAATCGTGCCAATACTTCAAGTGCATTTGATAGCTGCACGCCATCTGCCTTCTTTATTTGGCTTCAAGGTGGTGCAAGGCTACGTGATCAAAGTGAGTCGTGTCTCGGCTAAGAAAAATCTAAAATTGGTTTAGTGTATAAATTTATTAAATGCTTTTGTTTTTAGGTGAAACTCTTTCCCGGCTCAAAACGTTATGACAGTAGCGTACAAACGAACTCGTGGCCAAAAATCAATGAAACCTTCAAATTCTCACTGGCGCCCGACATCAAGTGAGTAAGTGAGTGAGTGAGTAAGTGAGTTAGTGAGTGTGTGAGTGAGAAAGTTGTGAGTTGATGAATGAGTAGTGAGTGAATATGTATGGAATAATCGTTAGAATGATCGATCGAACGCTGTGCATTTTGGAATCAATAGTTTTTTCGTTTTTCGATTGTTTGGCTTTATTGCTTTTTTAAATTAAGGAAAATGTTTGTATTTTTCCCCCTTTTTTGATTTTGTCAGGCCCTCACTGAAGCAACATTCATCACGTCGCAGCAGCAGTAAAGCAGTGGTTGAATTTGCCCCCGAGGAATTATTTGCAGGGCACTTTGTAGTTTTTACAGTTTATGCACTTTTGGAATTGCCACCCACGGTACGTTTCCGTTTGACCATGCCGTATACTATATATTTATTAATTTGATAAAAACACCATCCAATTTCGATGATATCTTAACCGACAGAATTTTAATCGCTTGAACAAAACCTATCGTTCGTTACGTGACAAAAGTTCGAATTTGGTGCAGAAAATGGTTGAGGGTACCAATAGTGCGCTTAAAGAAAATGCTAACAATTCATCGAGTGATGGCATATCGAGACAAACCGAAGACAATGCGAAAAGCAACAAAAATAATGCGAACCCCAGAGACTCGATACCGCCATTGACCTTCAGTGAAGCACGTCGAAATATTGGTAAAATTACAAAGAGTAGAACGATTGAGAAGAGTTGACTATAACAGAATTATCGATATATACATATGCACACATAGGTTCTGTGACTTGTTACCTGGAACCCAAAATTTTTCACCGCAACAGCCGTAACGGTTTATATTGCACTGAAGAAATGTGGCTGCCAATCAAAGATCTCACATCGACCCCATCAGCTCAATCAGCAAATACTGTAAATATTATACACGATATCTCAATTTTATGTACCCCGATTACATGCTTCTTCTGCTTCTAACATTCCAATTCTTCTTTCCAGTTATCTAACTCGAGTAAAGGCGTTGTAGAGATCGTTTTGGAATTACGTGATCTATGTGAAAATTCCAACCTAACTGCCATTAAAAGCAATTATAAACCAGAAGTAATGCGTTCTTCATCGACAGCAACCACATCAATCTCACCCATGACCACCTCGTCGCACATCAGCACAAACACCACCAACACCACCAACACCACAAACAACCTCAAATCATCGCCGCAATGGAAAAGAATGACATCGGAAATGAAACGGAAAATGCGTCAATTAAATGGTGGAGCAAAATTAACGTCGCTTCCGTCGAACAATTGTCTCGAATTGCGTGTTACCACGTCACGCATGCGTTGCTCAAATAAAGTCAAAGACGAATTGGAAGCAAATGCTGGCGTGATTTACGTCAAGACTAGTATTTTCCAGCATAATATTCTTTTGGATTCGTGGAAGTCGAGTAACTTCTATCCATCCCTATCGACGATATGGGATATGAGTAGTAGTAGTGGTAGTGAACAGACTGCGTCGACATTAATCATTCCATTACGATCCTTAGACGATATGGATCATTTACTGATACGAACAACCTTGGCGACGAAAACAAAAATGTCGAAGAAATTAGTTCTGGGTACAGTTTTTATCGATGCCGAAACGGAACAGTTGCAAAAGTTAAGAGAAATCGGTGCCGGAGAACGAATTGCTGAATGGCATTGCTATCAGTAGAGGCGTGTTTTTGGGGGCGTGCAGTTTGAGCCACATGTTGGTTATTCCTTAATTCAGTTTCTTCTACTTTTTCGGATTTTATTATATAGACGATATAACTATTTTATAATTTTTGTATTTCAAAATATACGTATGCGGTTCGAATGTTATTTAATAAACGAATACCTTCAATTTTTTTGTTAAATAATAAATATTATTTATTTGATTTAAACAAATAAATTCATTTTATACATTTTACAGATCGATAATTTTTTACAATAAAATGTTTTTTAATTTCCAGAAAGGATTAATATTGTCTTCGTGAACTCGATATCTTGCTGACGAGACGGGCAAAAACTGAAGATTTATAGCTCGCCCATAGAAATCGCTTTAAATCTCGATACTCTTTCGAATGAGTCATGATTTTCTAAACGATATCGACAATGCTTATCAGGTTTGAAGGCACAGATGAAACATACGTTTTCAATTTGATGCGAACATTCGATGTACATCTCTGATAGATTAACATTCTCGTTAGAATCTCTGTTAACTCTCTCAAACTATTAAACATATGGTTTGTTTAATTTTTTCTAACTTAAACGATTCCAAAAAACCCAGAGCAGTTAAGGCGATATCTTAAAATACAAAACATTTCACCAACACCCACCCGCATCCCTAAAGCAAGATCTTAGCATGAAATCGTTCGAATCTCGTCAATCGTATTCAGTTTCTTCTGATCGAAAATATAATGACAAAACGGCTAGTCAATAATTTCATCTCCTTGACATGAATTGATATTATTAATTCATTTTTTTGGTAGTGCCTGTTGTTGTTGTCAGTGTTTGTTTTGCTTTTTTACAACAATTCTAAATGAAATAGAAAGAGTGTGAAGCGACAAATGTGAGAGCATATTGAGTAATTACGCGATGATTTACATGTGTAATGATTTTTAATACGATTTTTTAATAATATCGTATGCAAGTTAAGCGCATCCATCAATCAATACATCAATTTCAAATAAGTTGACGGCATAATAATTTTCATTGATTGAATAGAGTCTTTATTCGGAAGATTATAAATAGATGTAAACGTAGAATAAAAGAGATAAATGAAAAATTAGATGAATATAAAGAGGAAGGAGGAGGAGCCAATAGCGAGCAAAGCATCGGCTATGACAGTGAAGGGAAAAGGAAGGAGACAATGGATACTACTGATATGGTTTTGAATGTGACGGGGGAGCGTCATTAAAAAGCTAATAAATCGGTTACTTCTATTGAAAGCAATGAAAATTTGCACCGCAGCCAATCGGTTCAAAATTGTCAAGTGACTCAAAAATACAAAATAACGATTAATGAAATTAATAATAATGAAATTGAAGCTTGCCAAAAATGTAACAGATTACTTAACAGATTAATTTATTTAACAGATTTTTGGAAAACGTTTTTTCAATTTGAAAAGGTTTTATGAAAAGGCTATGACTGTGCAATGGAATAATATATTGCAAAATATGTAAAAATAAAATTTTTAAATAAGGCACAAAATATGAGGAGATGTCTTAATGGACTTCCGCTCGAATTTCCTTAAAATTATTTATCGAAAAATGAAAACATGTAACGAAACCATAAAAAGCAACTTAAAAATTAAAATTCATTGAAGAAAATGAAACGTTTTTATCGTTTTTATTAAGAAATGTTATTAATGTATTATTAAATGTTATTAATAATACTTAATCATATTTAAATGTTCTTAATAGTACTTAATTCATTAATTGTATAAAAATGTTTTGTTTCCTAATCGCAAAGTCAAAATCATACACTCCTGGTAATTATTTTTGTTGTTATTTCTTTACAAATATCCTTACGAGATGTTGCTGCAACATCTGCTAGCCTCATAAACATATGTTAGCAACAGACTCGTCTGTTAAGCCCGGTGCCTGAGAATTCATTTTATTGCAATAACAATAAAATAAAGCCATGCTCGCGCTTGTGTATGGATATATATGTGTGTGCGTATGTGTGTGGGTGGTTGCGGCCGCGTGCATGGTTGTTTGTGTGTGTGCAAATGAATATTTAAATATGTATGCTTTTATGTTGTTGTTATTGTTGTTGTTGTTGCAACACAACATAACATAACATCGTGCATTTTTCTAAATATAAAACAAACAGTTTTAACTAACGAACTAATCGCAGATTGTGCACGAAGAACGTCAACGACATACGGCAACATGATGCCGTTGAGTCGCAGCAGTTAAGAATCTATACGATGTGCATCGAATAAAAAACATTTCTATTTCATTAATTTGATCGTCGAACGTTTAGTTTATTGAAAACGTTCGCCGGCTTCGGTTGTTTTGCCAAATCGAGATTTCTGTCAGATTTCTATGATTTTTAAGAAATAAAAAGATCCAAAAAAAGGAAAAAGAAGCAAAATAAGAAAGAGAAATTAGCATATGCGACGAAATTCTTTTTCAATATTTTTTTAGTAAAATATTTAAACAATAATTAGAACGTGTTAATTTAATTTCCTCGAAAAGATAAAACGGGAACAAACACAGCGAATATCTCCTTCCTTCGAATTCATACGAATAAATTTCAAAAAAAAAAAACAAAATTAAAAAAAGTGATTCAAATAAAAAACCAAAACAAAAAAGAAACGAAAATACCCGAAATATGTTTTATTTTTGGCCAAAACATGTGATGAGTTGAATGATTAACGTATGATCACCTGAAGTGCTAGAAAATAAAGTATCTGACAGATGAATTTTAGATGTATATACATGGATAGTGTTTAAAAATAAATAACTTATGATTTTTCCTTTGAATAGGAAATAAAAATAAACGACGAGAAAAAACATCGAGGTAAAAAATAAATTTTTCACAAATTTCGATTATTTAAATAGACTAATTTAATATGACGGTAATTTAATTGAGCAGTTAAGAAGTTTAAATAGACAGTTATTACAATGTGTTGTTAGATAAATTTAAATGTGAGTTCAAAATACTTAATATTGAAAATGAAAATTAATTCGGATCAGATTCAACCGAAATAAACCGAAATAAAAAATAATAAATTTAAAAATTCATCAAAAGAAAATTTCACTAAACCGTTCTAAAAAATCCTGTCATCAAATGTTTGATTTTATAAATTAATTTCGATAATTTTTTTAATAAAAACATAGGTGGTTACCCCCATTCGGCCCATTCAATATTCGACGACGCATTATAACTTTATGTGTCTTGGGTATTTATAAATTTATTACACGTCGCCAGCTTTTATTTATATAATAAGAAGAAATAAATTTTTGCATTTGTGTCCAATTTATACCTCAAAATGTAAAAACAATCGAAGTACTTCTTTTTCTTTCCAATCAATTTTCCAAAACACATTTGAAATCATTTTCATTCGACTCAATTTGGTTTCCGAATAATTTTAATGGAATTGATTTTGTTTAAAACTGAAATTTGTGCATTTTCCATTAATTCCATTTGAATTTATTCGTTGCTTGATATCAGCGAATTAATCAGAATGAAAATTGAAAAAGTGAAAAACATAATTTAGCTAAACCCGTTCGATTTCGTAACAAATTTGTTTGGGATCTTACGGGAAAACCATTCTAAATTATGTCATTCGTTATAAACTCTTTAGTTTATTCGTTAATGGACTCAATTATCAAAATTTGACATTTATTTACTCCGCCGTTTATTCCCTTCACTTCTTCGTTCTGACAATTGTTGATTCGTTGGTTAGTGATTTACGATCCTTTCGGCAATTTTTCCATTCCTTGATTTTTCATTCGTTTAACATTTGTTTGATTCGTTGATTTGGTGATTTTACATTCGTGGGTTCCTAATTTGCTGGCTTAACATTTGTTTATTGATATTCGTTGATTTATTATTCGTTGATTTAATGCTCATCGATTTATCGTTCTTTTATTGATTTATTATTCGTTGATTTGGTAATTTGCTGATTTAGCATTCGTTGATTTATCATTTGTTGATTCTTAATTTGATAACTTAACATTAGTTTCGCGATCATTCGCTGATTTATCACTCGTTGATTTAATGCTCATCGATTTGTCGTTAATTTATTGATTTATTATTCGTTGATTTATCTCTCGTTGATTTAATGCTCCTCGACTTATAGTTAATTTATTGATTTCTAATTCGTTGATTTACTGATTTAGTATTCGCTAATATATCATTCGTTGATGTATCACTCTTTGATTTAATACTCGTCAGTTTATCACTCATTTATTGATTTATAATTCGTTGATTCGTCATTTGTTGACTTAATATTCGTTAATTTATCATTCGTGAATTTATCATTAATTGATTTATCATTCGTTGATTTAGCGTTTATTCATCTGTTTGCTCCCTCCACCATTATCGTCTTAATTCATTCTGTTAGACTGCTATTAACTTGTTTACTAAACTATTGACCATTTTTAGTTAGTAATTGGCAAGACATTAATACAAAGAATGCGCTTCCTGCCGCCTACTAACAATTTTCTCGATCGAATCGTTTTAGTTTTTTTGTTTTTCTTTTTCATTTTGGGGATAATTCGAGTAAGCGCATAAATGAATATTTATTAACGCCAACTTAAACTTCTGTTAATTTTAAATTTAAATCGAAAATTAGAAAAAAACGAGCGCAATAATTATCGCTGTTGTTGTTGTTGTTATTGTTGTTCCCAATTCGTATACAAATCTTTACGGTGTGCATCATTAAAATTGGCTTGACAGTCTTGCCTTTTGGCGTTACATAGTTCTCGTTGTTGTTGTTGCTTTTGTTGTTGTTGCAAATGTTTTTGGCACCTTTTTTTTTGGTATTTGCCATTTGTTCGATTTCGTCACCTGCAGTGCCTCTTGGTCTGGCTTGGTCCGTTTGAATCCGCTGATCGGTCGGTGATCTTGTCGGAGTTGTCGCCGCCGCCTCTGCCGCCGTCGCCGACGTCAATTGCCAGGTTTTGGCAGACATCGTGGCCGCAGTATTCTACATGTTTTTTGTTGGTTGTTTTTGTTTTGGTTTTAGCGGATTTTATTTATTACCAATTTCTTTCTTTTGCTTAATCCTGTGTCTAGAAGCGTGAATATTCGTATATCAAATGGAGACAATTTTCCATTTTTTGTTGAGTGTAACTAACTCGGATGGCCGGACGGTCATAGAGGCTTATGGGCAGATATACGTGCGGCCGGACAGACGGATGTTGTGAATTTGCGTTGTGGGCTGAAAATGTACGAAACAAATCGAGAGACAAAAAAAAGATCGAAACAACCAAACAATTTTATAAATTCACAAGTGTTCATTGTTGGTCTGTCTATCTCCCTCTCTGCCTCTCTCCCTCTCCCTCACTCTCTCTGTCTCTGTGTCTGTCTTGGCCACACTTTCGAATGCACTTACGTCAGCGATCGAAGCGAATCGCATGTATTTCACGATTCAGTTCAATTCATTCATGATTTTCGAAAAAGTCTACAACGTCGTAGGTTGCATTTGCTTCGCTATTGCTGTTGTTCTTGCTGTTGTTATTATTATTGTTGTTGTTATTATTTTTGCCAATGCTGTTGGAATTTTGTGTTGTTTGTTTTAGGAAATCTGCAGTTGGTTCACGGTGATGACGCTGACGGAGGGCGATGTTGAGACCGGTGATGACTGTGTTCAGCTGTTGAGGATTATACGAGTAGGCTGCTTTGATTGGCAAGAGGTAGGAAGGTGTGGGGAGGGGTGGGGGTGCTGTTGTTTAGTACACACGACTAAAAATTCGGGAGAATTTAATAATTGTTTCCACCTTCTTGATTCCTGTCTCTCCAGAGACATCTTTCTTCCTTATCTTTCTCTTTCTCTTTCATTCTCGAGCTCTTGGGAGTTAATTTCAGTTGTCGAATACTATCTTGCCTTCATTGAAAACACTTGTCACGTCTTTGATCAATTTCCTTGAAAGAGAATCAAGAATTCTTTCGACTCATAAGCATCACTAACGATGTATGAATCCAAATGAAAAGAATATAAATTTTAATTTTTTAACAAAAATGACAAATTTTAAAAGGAGTGTGATGTGCTAGGAAGAGGATAAGGAAGGGAGAGGGGGAAACAGCAAGGTAAGGAAAATAACAGATCGTTTTTAATTTAGAGTATGTCTTTACCATGTCGCAAAAATAGCAATAACCAAAAATTAAATGACATTAAAACAGTCTGCACTTAAGAAAATGCGCTCGTAAAATTATTAAAAACTAACCCAAAAAAAATTATAAATAAAATCGTACAACGGAACTCGCTCTAATGAAAACATTCAAAGAGTTTCTACTAGAGATGACGTTTGTGGCGAGAGAGTAGAACGATTAGAACGAGTAGAGAGTAGATCGTATGGAAAAAGTCATTGAGAAGGAACGAAGGCTGTGAAAAGAAAAAATACATTCATTCAGAATCGCGTTCCCCTCTCTTTCATTCCCCCTACCCAACCCTCTTTATCTTCTCTCTCCCTCTCTCTCTCACTGTATCGTTTGCTCCCGTCTAGGGTTTCCTAAAATTTTATTGTTTTCTTTTTGGTTATTCGTTTTAGTCAAACAAGAAAATTAAGAGAAATGTAAAGAAACCGAAAACTTGTTGGGGGGCTAAAACATTATCCATTCAAATTAAGTATGAGATACGTATCTAAAAGACTGTTTAAGCCAACACAAAGGAAGTATTAAACGAGCGCAACATCAGTTTAGGAGAATTTGGTGTAGGTGTTCCGGTTTACCCTAAAAATGCAACAACAACAAAAACAACTACAAGAAAACTACGATAAAATTCACAAAAAATATAATGAAGAAAGAAGAAGAAGAAGAAGACAAAGAAAATTGTAAAACCAACGTCTAAACGAAGACGACGAAGAAAACGAAGAAGAAGAAGAAGAAGAAGAAAGAAAGAAAGAAAGAAGAAGAAGTGATGGACGACAGCAGTAGCTGTAATGGCAATTTATTAAAAACTTATCTCTCCGTCGGTTTTCGTTTTTCGACGACTTTGATGAATTAAACCAAATTAAAGAGTCATCGTTTTATTCATTACTGACGGCGCGGCGCGTAGCATCATTTTATTATCATATCACAACCTTTTTTCTCGCTGTGTTTTTTTTATTAAATGATTTTCTCGTATCGATTAAGTACGGAACAGCTTCCGATTGCCGATCTTTTTTAATGTTTATTCCGCACACCTACGGTTTTCGGTTTTTATTTCATTTTTTTAGGTTTTCATTGTTTTGTTTTAGTTGCGAGAAACCATTAAGTGATCGTATTCATGGTTGTGCTATTGTTGTTGTTGTTCTCACACCTACATAAATTCAAATTTGTAATCGATAGAGCTTTGGAGCGTGCGGCTTTGTTTTCAAAATTAATTATCGTCGTTTTCACCGTCATCATCATTATTATCAGAGTCATCAGATTTCAAATATTGATTGAGAAAACTTCTTAGCGATCAAAGAAATTTAACAAAAATTTAATAACAACGTTGTTACAATTATTTCTGCAACTTTCATGAATCGCGTTCAATGTATTCTCGGTATTATGACAATTTATTAATAATGAAATTGAATTGTACAGATTTCTGCCTTGTGTTTAGCGTGTACGCCTACCATGATTGGTTTAAGTACACGGCGGGCCATCCCGCACGGGGTTGCAAGTACGAACTCTGTGAACGTACCTTTTTACTTTATAGCGACAACCGGCGCCCATTTCGCTTACGGTAGCCAACCGTAGCTTTGCCATGTACCTGTGGAAGCCTGTGTGTGGCAGGACATTCCTCGCAGGTTGCTATTTCGGCACTATCTAAAGCCTTATGCCGGTGGGGACCTCACCGGCATTGAGTTGACGGAGGTCTGCCTCCTCGCGCAACTTTCGCGGAGACTCATGGTCTCTACCCGCGTATCTTTGGGTGGCAACCACAGCCACCACGAAGCTCCCACTAGGGGGCCTACCCACGATGCACTATCTATGTGGGCTTTATACTTAGCGGGGTTGGAAAGACCCTTATGCGTCGTGCATCACCCGTGGCACCAATTTATCGCCTCTGGTAAGGCTTCGGAACTAGCCAAGTCTAGTCCGTGGCTAGTGAACCAAAACAGACCTGATCAGTCACTGCCATTTTGTTGCCCACACTGCAACGGGACTGGCACCCGAATTGGATTGTACAATTAATTATTTATTTAATCCCAACCCCTGATGAAATATGTATAGTACAATTGTGATTATAAGTTAACGAGTTACCCTTTCTTAACCGCTGTTTTAAAGAAAAGTCGAATTTGGCTACAAGTTCTTAAAACCTTAATATGAAGATCAATAAGCATTTCCAATCCTGTTTTTACGGTAGATGAAACCCATTTTAAGCAATATAATCACCAATGTATGCAAAAGTCCAGGCAGTGCCAAATGGGGTCTATTGAACCCCTTAAAGATTTCAGAGCCATTGCTTCTGTAATGACTTCTGTAATGGTGTTTTGAGGCTTAAACAGAATTTTAATGATGACATTATTAATATTACGTTAATATTAAATATATATAGTTTTATTATATTAAAATATAAAACTAATATTTTTATAAACGAACGTTTTTCACAGCAATGCCGACGAATTCATTGAACGCTCAATGCTCATAACTCGTAACTCGCAATTTTATTAGTATTTATAATATTCAAATTGATCTTCTAATAATCATAATTATCATCGTCGTCATTACCGCACCGCAACAACATCGCTATAGTTCTCATTATCTCTATCGTGTCTTTCCATTCATTTAACAAATTAATGAGGTAAAGTTTGTTTGTTAACAGAAATCGATCAATCAATGTTAATAACATGCTGTTATTCACGAGCGCGGTAAGCTTTTCAGATGACTGCATAATTTTTCAATTGATACAATTCCGAAAAGGAAAGAGAAGAATAAACAAATAAAGTGGGAGGCAGAAAAGAGAGGATAGATAGAGAGAGACATATAGAGTGAGATTATAATCGCAACGTGTCCATTTGACAAATGAGTTTGTTTTATGTTCAATTATTTGACATATGCAATTAATGATCAAGATTTATTTAGCAACTACAACAACAACTGCACCACCAACAACAACAGTTTTTTTTTCAAAGTAATGATCTTACTCTTGGACTAGCTTAAGAATTAGGTCGTCAACTTAATAATAAAACGAATGTGTAATAGAATTCTTCCAAGGCGATTTATGTATGTGTTTGTGTGCGTGTGTAACGTAATGGGCATAAATACAAACGAATGTGATTACGATCAAAAGCAAGTATGATTAAGATCATAAGATCGAAGATCGCAGATTAAAAACACATTTCAAAATAAATCAAATCTGGAATTCGCGAATAAGGATGATTAATTGAGCGATATAAATTCCTAATCATTAAATGTTAATTCAATGTAAATCGTTTTCAAAATCGAGTTCTTATTAATGATAAAAATATGTAACTTTAGCATTCGTGAATGCGATTCAAAATGAAATTTCTCTGTAAAGTCTCCTTTCTAAAATGCATGTCTTCAATTTATGCGATATAATACAATTCCGAGTTTTCCGATATAAAGCGGATACAAAACATTTGATGATCCGCACAGAGAACAACGGCACCAATAACATCTACAACAACAACAAACATCGTTGAACTTGCCATGACCTTTTTTATTGACAGACCGGATAGCATCAAATCGAATTCGATCGAATCGAAACAAGATCGATCATTGAACGAATGATCTTGAAATGCAATAAATTTCAGAATTAGTTTCAATTGGAGAAGATTATTTTAAAGTTTTTAGTTGTTTTCTAGCTGAAACAAGAAGAAGAAGAAGAGGAGTAAGAAGAAGAAATTAGACGCTTAAATTCGTGATCAAGAAGAAGTCGATTTTTATCGATCGGTTAAGAATGAAAAGAAAACTTAAAATTAACGAGCAACCTTGAATCGGGTGTTGGTTTGTTGGTTCAAGACAATGCTAAAAACTCTCGACTCATCGACCATCGTAAGTCTCTTACGTTGCAATCCGTACATGTTTGAGGTCGGCACACGTGCATACACACGTACGTCGTGTGTTGTCGTCTTTGGAAAATCACGTGAGTGGTAGGCACAAGAAAGAAATAGCATGATCGATGCAACGATCTTGAATAGTTGATCGCTAGAGCAAACCAAGTAAGAACAAAGCAGTTTTTTTATTATAAAGAACAAAAGCTACCGGTTAATCTTTTATGGTCATGCTCGTACTGCAGTCGGGGACGTCTATATATGCTGATGATCGAACTAGCATTGTTCATTTTTCAGACACTAAAAAAATATCACAGTCGGCAGGAAACTAGAATATATTGAAGTAATTGTATTTTAAAACGGAGACAAAAATATTATTGAAGTGCTCTTGACTGATGATACCCTACTACGGCATCGGAATGCATTTCCTTTTTTGAAAGAGCATCCGTTTATTTATTACAATGCGAAGCGATCTTGCTTTTAGGATTTCTTATTCAAGTGTTTTTGACTTTGTCTCTGGCAGTATATTGTTTATATATAGAAACAAACTAACCAATCCAGCGAGGAGAACGAAGAAGAAGAAGAAGAAGAAGACGACGACGACGAAGAAGAAGAAGAAAGGGATTAAACTTCATTAAATTAAAATGAACAAAAGCACAAGTATATCGTTTTATAAATATACAAAATTTTCGACAGAAAAAGAAATTTATCTACAATCACAATCCCGTTAACCGACGTGCTGTGCGCTGCGTCGTGCCCTTGTGTGTTGATGGTGGTGGCGATGGTGGTGGTACCTCAGTCATTCATTCATGCAACCAACCCTTCTTCGATTCTGCTCAAGGTCTTTTTCTCGAGTGGATTATTGCAGGCAGTTCGGAATACCGTAAAAGTATAAATTGTTGTTTTTTTTTTGGTTGGGAGTTTCCTCTTGATATATTCATATTGAAAGATTTTGTTGTCATTGTTTGCTTCTTCTTCTTCTTCTTCTTCGTCTTCTTATTAAACGATTTTATGGCTCTCGCTTGGGCATAACGATCGTGACAACAATAATAACGGCAACAACAAGAACAACAACAGCAATAAGAATGAATGTTAAGCTACTAAAGCTCAATGCATTATAAATACGATCGCGATCATTAATTTTTATATATTCGAGACAAATGCATAAGATAAATGTTAAGTCCGACAGAGAATATCTCGATAATTTTTTGCATCATTAAATTAAGTCAAATTAAGTGATCGCTAGGAAGCGATCACAGAAGTTTTGGTAGAGTAGTACGATCATTGCCGTGGTTGTTGTTATTTTTGTTGTTGTCCTGCTCGGTTTCTTTTCGGAATTCGTTACTTTAATTTGGTAAACGTATGAAAAGACGCCGACAAGCCGCCACTAACGCCAATGACATCAACTCTTTAATAAAAGCGGTTCTGTATCCAACGAGGTTAATGTTTCATTTCTTCATCATGATTTTTCGATTCTTCCTTATTTTTCTTCTTCTTCTTCTTCTTCTTCTTATTTATCCTTCTTTTGATTTAATTGGTATTTTTCGGTAACGTACTTTTTCGCTTTAAATTTTTAATATTTGGAATGAAATCCGCCAAGTTAGTTTACAGAGAAGTCGCATATGGTCTAAGAGATATTGACTAAATAGCTAACTGTAGTAGCCGACCACCCCAACTAGCTAGTTTATGCAGTAGTAGTGATCATCAATTTGTGATTATACGGTTTAGTAATGTTCTTTAAAGTCGATCATTATAAATTTAAAGTCGGCAGCAGTCATTAGAGTCAGCCGCTAGACCTCAGCTTGTCCGTTTTAAATTATTATATAGACAATCGACAATGATATTTTAAGGGCATTCAAGACAAAACCTTTAGAGAATTTTTAATCCAAGCCATATATTCGAAACGAGAACTCTTAATTCTAGACAAACTCCGGTAATGGAAGCGATTAATTTTTTTCTTAATTGATCCTTTTCTTTTGGATTGCAATTGCAATCAATCAAGTGTATTTTTAAATATTTAAAGGAGTTTTAGAAGAAGTTATACAGAAAAGCCGTATAAACCGGAATACGACATATATCTCCCACTTGAAAGATTTCGTAAAACTGTGTTCGAGCGTGAACTTAAAACTAGAAGTTACAGTGTTTTGATATACAAAGTTAGTCCTTGAAGAAATCGTCCTAACTGATGAATAGCCGGATCGATTTTAAAATACAATGACTGTAGTAAAGAGTACCGACCTCAGTGTTTATTAAAGTTCAAGTCTGAAACCGTTATATTAATACTTATGTGACAGTAATGGAAATTAAAGGCTGCCTTTGGAGCTAATTCTCTATCTATCTATCTAGCTAATTGTATCGACTGTTCAATCGGGTCAGATATGAAGTGATGGACTAATGATGCAATGATTCCATGATTCCATATTTATATCATTAGATCAACACTTCAGATTTAACCCGATTGAACAGTCGATACAATTAGCTAGATAGATAGATAGAGAATTAGCTACAAAGGCAGCCTTCAATTTTCATTGTCAAATAATTAATAAAGAATGTAACGGTTTCAGACTTGAATCTTAATCATAATAGAGGTTGAACTATTCCATGACTGCACTAATGATGGAATCACATCTTCTGGCTCAAGGCGCTTTTCCGGCTTGTGAGATTCTGTTTGAAATTTCGATATCCATTCCTCAAAAATTTGTTGCCGGTCTTACAAAAAAAATCGAATGTATCGTATCGTTGTCGTCGTATCGTTTGCCCTCCTTTCCATCGGCTTCTCATCTTCCAGTACCTTCTATTTAAATCTTCCCTGCCCTTTAGCTTTTTCGATTTGGAATTATTTTGAAATTGGTTTTCCCACTTTTGTTATGTGTTGTTGTTATGTGTTGTTCTTGTTGTTGTTGTTGTGAATCTTATCTAATTGAATATATGCGAGTACGTAATGCTTTGGTACTTTTAGTCATAATGCAACTACCGCAATTACTCAAGATTTGCGCCTACGCAAAATCATTTGACTTGCGTGCGCTGCCAAAAAAAATTGAAAAAATGAAACTAATTTGATGGTTGGACCAGAGAAAGAAATTATGGCAAAAACGTGGGTGGAGAAGGGGTATGTTTTGAAAAAGACGACTATTTTTGATTTTATCGAGTCTTTCATCGTCCATTCATCGTACACTAAATGATGCTTTCAAAATAATCATCCGGAAAAATTAGGAAAAATTAATAATGATAATACTATTTTAAAAAAAAGATTAAATAAAAATGTTTCTTTAATTTCGTATTTCTTTTTGGATAATTTTTGTTATTTATTATTTCTGCTTGCGTTTGAATAGATTGCGTTTACGTTCACTACAAGTTGATTGGATTCTTTCTTGTTTGTTTCATAAAAAAACGGAGGAAAAATTGAATTTATTTAATTAACACACTTCAACCTCTCTTTTAGAACGCATCGGTTTTTCTTTTGATCGAATGAAAAACATTTTAAAATTATTCCATCAAATTTTCTTTTAAAAAGTTCTTTTTTTTAATTGAATTTTTCATCTAAAAGTCATTTTTATTTTAACAAATTGTGAGAGTTTTACGTTTTCGCAACGTGAATTTTTTCAGTTTCGAAATGTTTTTATAATTAAGTGGTTTATCCTTCAAGTTGTTTGTTTTTTATATGAATTCATTGCAAATTTTTATATGAATTCATTGAAAATTGGTGCGGACATTCAAAGCTTGAGGTTTTCAAGAAATAGTTGAAAATATTCTCACTTAAGCTGCTTAAACTAAAATTTAGCGTATTATAAATTAAAACAGTATAAGATATAAAATATCTGTTTCCTAGATCCAGTCATTTTTAAAAGAATTATTTGGGTCCATCAATTACATTCAAAGTGGATGGTAAACATCTTGGATTTCTACCTCTTCAAAATTTGAAATATCAATTTTGTACGTCTAACTGTTTTTTAGTTTTAACTGAGGTGGTGATTGTGTAATCACAACTCTCGACAATTTTTCTTTCTTTTTATTTGTCATTTTCTGAAGCTTTACACTTTTTACTGTTTTTACTATTTATAGCTTGAACACATAGAAATTACTGTTTCTGCCGGCAGTAACAGCGTTTCAGCATTGAACACATAGACTTCTCGGACAGAAGGCAGTAAATGTCAAAATGCTTTGCAAAATGTAAACAAGAAGTTTGCGTAAGAATATTCCGTTCATACAGTTCAAATAAGAAACAAAAACAAAAACAAAATAAGAAGAATATGGGTAGCAGACGGCAGTAGAATTAGAAATTTTCAATCTATTACCTGGCAGAAACTGCTTTTACTGCCCGACTGAAATTATTTTTTTCTCACTTCCCATAAGAGCCAATGTAAATTTTGACATTTCTGCCAATGCCGGCAGAAACAGTAATTTCTATGTGTTCAAGCTATTAACGGAAAAATACGAAAGTAAGCAAAGCAAACATAACAAAATTGACATGAATTGTTATTGGGCAATCACCCCAAAATCAAAATTTTACAATATCAAACAACAAAATTAGCCCCGTCAAAACATGTCAAAATGATATTAAATACATAATTTCATGGTAATGATTGTGCCAAAACAACTTCTGACTTGTTGTTTTTTAGTTGCTATTTTCTAAAATTGCTGTCGCATACCAACAAAAGTGTGAAAAGGAACTAGGAAAAGGAAAAAAATTATCGATAGTCGTTACTACACAATTACCCCGATGAGTTATATCGCGACGTTGTCGGTTGACATCGGGCGCCACGACGAAAAGGGATTCAAGGGTGTTCAAAATGTCAGACATATAAAAATTTGAAATCGGATATTACGTTCACCTTCGTTTAGTAAATAGAAAAATCCGTACAAGAAAGTAATGATTTAAAAAGTAATAAATACTTCTAAAATTATTGACATGGTTTGTTATTTATTATTTACTTAACTCTTTCCTTTTTTATTCCAGATTGTATCAACATTAATTACTCAAACAATTCATCCTGAAACTTTCCCGAATTTCCTTCTTAGGCGTTCTTTTATAACGTCGGGCTGTAAAAATCTAACTAAAAAGCGGATGATAATATAAATAATAAAATTCCACCGCTTTACCGATGTTTTGAAATGAATTTAAAAATTATTCTAATACGATTATTGACAATACTTCAAATCGTTACCTTCAGTCAGGTGAGTTTTCCAAAACACAAACAACCACAAAAGGCATTGACAAATCATGATCAGATGGTCAAAAATGAATAATGAAAACAAACGTAATCTAATGATCATGATCTCTTTATAATTAAAGAGATGTTGCTGGAGCGTGAAATGGCATTGAGAATTATACGTCAATACCATACGAAAACAATGAAATAGTCAAAATGACAATGAGATAAACAGTGAACGACGAAATATATCGGACAGATCGAGGTTCATTCAAGAATCCATTTAGTCATTATTAAATTTTCTATTTATTTAAACTGTTGCTAATTTGGGGAAAAGAAAAAAAAAACCGCAAAAAACAATAGTCTGATTTCATTGTGTTTGGGAAAGTGGCGATAATTATTAACATAAAGAACAATTTTTTTAATTTGTTATTTTTTTAATTTTTTATTTCTATTTTTTTTTATTTAATTTTTTTCGGTTTATTTTGAAAACAATAATAAGAATTTTCAATGAAATTTTCGCCTCATTCATTGCCAAAAATTTTATAAAATTGTTAATACATTTTTTCTTTTTTATCGAAGCTTATAAAGTTGTTTGTCAAACAATTCTAAATTTGAATTTTTAATTTAATGCTTTTATAATTCCTTCACTTAATATTTTTAGCTTAGAATATTCGAATTCTTCTTTATTTATTGAACTTTGAAATTATTGCCTAAGTAATTACTTTTTTTAATTTTCTAAAATAAATAAAATTTTTAAAATTTTTCCTTTATTTCAAATAGTTATTAAATTCTTTTAGTGATAATTTTTGATGCAATTCATTTCTCCGTAATGGATAAGTTACCAACTTATTTTCAACAATCTGAACAAAATTCAACAAAATTAATACAAAGTAGGAACCTAAAAAACCAAATATTATCATCATCAATGTCATCATTATTATCAAAAGTCGAAGCATTAAAAGAGCTCTTTTGAGTCCTTCAGAGAGTTTCGAGAGAAACGAGAAAAAGAAGCAGAAAACGAAAGTAAAATTTTATGCGGAAATCAACCAAAACCAAAAACAGAAAGCAAAAAACTCCATAATTTTCCAAGTAACACATTTTTAGTTCGGTACACTACCGACGGTGCCGACATCATCGAGCAGCCGCTAAGATAAATATCAACGTCTTTGGTGCTTTGCTGAAGATTGTACGGCGTCGAAGAATAAGAGAGAAGAATATTTACGGATGTTACGGATGTTGCTACCGTTAATACCGCCACTTCAATACGGCGGCAGGTCACGCGTCATATATATTTAGCATAAGCATACATCGAGAAAAATCGGAAGGGTAGTGTACAAAGGGTAGTGTTTGGGGGGGGGGGGGCGTGTTGGTGGTGATGATGATGTTATTAATAATAAAGTACTTTGAAAATACTATTAGGTCTCAATATTTTACTCAATACTCAAGCCCTTTTTATGTTTTCTTTTTCCAAAATCACAAAAATCGCATAAATCTAGAATCGCATGAATTGCTCTGCTATTGCTGTTTTAATAAAATTTTACAAGAAAATTAAAATATTCTAAAATCTAAAACAATAGTTCCAGCCAAAAATTAAATTATATCAATTCTTTTTTTAAATTTTTTTAATTTTAGATTTTTTTTTTGTTTGCTTTGGCTCGATAAGTTAATTAAAAGTATTCCCAACTTCAGTTAGTTCCTTTTCGATTCACTCGAATCTTACTACTTGGTGTTGTTGTCGTTGTTGTAGTTGCTTTCTGTTTTTGTTCTTCTTCGTCTTCATCCTCATTTTTTTATTCATTTATTAGTTCGTATTGTTGTTTGTGTTTGTTGATTTGCAGCATCTGTTTCAAATAGCGTTTAGTAAAATATGTTTTGTTTGTGTGTCTGTTGTATATATTAGTATGGTTGTTTTTATTTGCAAACTCTTGAGTTGATCGCATTCGTTGGTTTTTAAAAAAATTGGTGCCATTGCACCGAAAGAAAATAGAAACAAAATACTAGTAAAGTTTTTTCTAATGAAGATCAGATCTGGATTAAGACCAACACTACAAATACAACAAATAGAAACAACAACAAAGAACAACAACAACAACAAATCTACAACTTTACCAACAACACCAATTCGTAGCCACTTCATTTTTTGTTATTGTTTTTAAATACGCACGCACTACAATCTCTCGCCCTTTTTGTGACTATTTCTGAAACAAACTGGAGTCGTCGCAGTTGGTTTCGTCGCTGCCGACAACGTGACGTTGCCACCATTGCCGCTTCTGTCCTGGTTTCGGATGATAGCTAATGCTCTCATAAGGAAACGTCGTTGTTCACTCTAATTTATTTTTTTTTTTGAAACGTTTTTGGCACCGTTTTTTCTCTGTTATTTGCCGGCAAGTCGGGAGATTCAAATGCATTTGATGCAATTCCAACAAATCCATCTGCCATTCATTAAGCGTGCAACAGTTTGCGAGAATTGTGAGACAATCAGCCGGTTGGTGGAGAGTGGGTTGGTTGGAGAACGTACGTTCTCTGTCAGTGCTTCAAAATTGGCAAATTCGCTTGATGCAATCGCAAGGCCTAAATCTCACGCCCTGAAATTCTAAATTTTTTCTATAAAAAGTATGTTTCCAATTTTTAAAAATACGCTGGTCTGCCAACATGTATAATTTTTGATTATTTTATTGAAAACGTTCAGCTAAGTTCAAAAATTTTGCAGCTGAGAAATAATCTGGTGGAATCTGTTGCGCTTTTATTGCAAGAAAGTTAACAGATTGTTAACACTCCTTTAACAGAGCGACGCATATATAGAGAGAAATAGAGCGAGAGAGTGACGTATAGAAATATATCCATGCAATATCTCACAATCCCATGTCATCACAAATGTAGTTGGGCACTTTCAAAATAGAAGGCTTATTTTAAAAATTGCATTAATTCTTTAAAAGAGCATTAATTACATGAGTCAAATATTTGCCGATAAATAATCGCAATCTAATTATGATTTATATTGCAAATATTCCGATTCCGACTCTGACTTCATATACCTGATAAATTATTCTTTTAATACAAAAACCAAATAAATGGAGTCCAATTACCTTCGCATCGACGTCTATGGACGAAGTTCATTCATTTCATAGAAACGAAGCCACAAGACAGAACTGGCTTTGACCACATTCTAATGTTGTTGCGATTGAGAAACGAAGATAGAGAGAAGGTATTAATGAGAAGTCTGTAACGTTGCGAGGGGATGAAAGGAGAAGACTAAGCCATTAATAAACAATTCGCGGTTATTTTTTGTTTTCTTTTGTAACAAATACTGTAATATGAACTCATCAGTAACGTAACCAACGACCCCCAATGATCCAGCAATGAATCGTTGTTAAATCATTGATAAACGCGTGACTCATAAATCTCTTTGCCAATAATTATCCACGTATTGCGATTCAAGAGAACACTGAGATCAAAAACAATTTCGAAATTCTCTGTTTTTTCTTCTTTTTTTTTGATATGAATTGCTTTTTTTATTAGAACAGTCATGTCCAACGGGCCAGACTACGCATTCATGACGGTTTGAAGGACGACTCTATGAGATCAAGTTCAGACAGTTGGCCCCTGCCAATACCGCATAATCACCAACAGCACCAACAGCATCATCACCAGTATCATAATCATCATCGGCTTCGCCATAATCATCAATACCACCATCACTACCGGCCTCATCAACACCGTCTGCCTCGCCACCAACGACGGAACGACGATCACCACATAACGTACCGTTGGCTCAATCATCACAATCGTTGGAGCGGTCGTCGTGGTTCATTCGACAAACATCACTTTACCGCGTGGACGATGTGGACAGGGTGCGGCACCAACTGTGTGCGGCGACGTGAACGCTATTGCAAGGTGATACGGAAGTGTGGCCATACCAAACAATTGGAAGAGCAGGAGTGTTGGAAGTGAGTTCAATGAATTGAACATTTTTCAACTGGCGTGATCGCATTCTTATGGTTCAATAAGAATCTTGTGGTTTTTGCTATACGATCTTCTTTTTATTCTTTCTTTTTTGAAATCTATTCATTCTTCATCTCTTTCAAATTCAGTTGCCAGCCGTCGAATTTTGCTGCTTCTGATAATTTCGCATTGCCTCATCGTCATCAAGAAGTATATGGATCATCACCGTTTAGTGGCAATGATGATCCACGGGTAACCAGAACTCGAAAGTCTCATGCCCAACTGCCAGTGTTCGAGGAAATTCAGCGTGGATCGATATCACAACAAGCCATTTCCGATTATGCCAGAACTATAGGTGGACAGATGGATGACTTTTACATCCTCAATACAAAAAAGCCAAACTATAAGAAAAAGCGGAAACCGATTTTCGTTGATGTCGACGATTATGCGGACCTTGAAGTTGAGGAAGTAGAAAACGGATTTCATAAACTTAACTCTGAAACACCGGCAAAAAAAAGAATTGAGAATCACCCGGTACATTCCTTGAACACTCGCAGAAAATCTCGACAGCGTCCGACAGAACGAAATTTACTCGCTGGAAACGATGGAATTGATGGGGATGTTTTCCAATACGAAGATTTCGATTTTGAAACTGATTTGGGTGGTGGTGTTGGTAATCAGTATAGCGATTCTTATGATGATATCGATTATGGTGATGATTTTCGTAACAGCAGTTTCGTAAAGGAACGAGCTACTCCCGATGCATTAATACCGAGACATCGGCGCATTTACTCGAAATGGAGCCGTTGGACAAAATGCTCACCGAAATGCACAACGCGACGTTATAAGTAATTTCTTCTTTACTTTTTCCTTCACCACCGTATTGTCTTTTCTCTAAAAATTATTTACTCTCGCTTTCGAATTTCTTTTTAAGAAAATGTCGCATTAAGGAGCATTGTGGACGTGAAGTTCTACGCGAGATCGCTTACTGTTACACCGAGGGCAGCTTCTGTCAGCAATGGCTGCAGGCTCAGGTCCAGAAAAGTTCACCATTCGATCTACGTCCTGTATCGACGACACGACGTCGCGAAATTAGCACGTCCGAAGATCCTCAATCGAATGCCATTGTCAGTGATTTTATTATGAATGGCAAGGGCTATCGTGGACCTGAATATACTCCGCTTAAGCTGAAATGCGGCATCGCATCGATACATAAACGAAACCTGTATAATATGTTGAAAATCATTGGTGGGAAGGCGTCTCGTAAAGGCGAATGGCCGTGGCAGGTGGCTATTTTTAACAGATTCAAGGAAGCTTTTTGTGGTGGCACGCTAATCGCTCCGCAATGGGTTCTCACAGCTGCCCATTGCGTACGAAAAGTTCTCTACGTACGTCTGGGTGAACATAATCTTGATCATCACGATGGTACTGAGCTGCAATTGCGAGTTCTTAAAAGTTATAAACATCCGAATTTTGATAAGAAGACGGTAGACAGTGACGTGGCGCTGCTGAGGTGATTGCCAGATGAATAATAAAATGCTTGGAATTTTTTAATATATTTTTTCATATTTAATACGCCGTTCAGACTCCCCCAGTCCACTAACGCGACCACTTGGATTGGTTTCTCTTGCCTTCCGCGTCCTTACCAGCCCCTACCACGGAATGTTGACTGTACCGTTATCGGTTGGGGCAAAAGACGTAACCGCGATGTGGCCGGGACTAGCGTTCTTCATCAAGCCGAGGTGCCCATCATACCGATGGAGAATTGCCGCTCGGTATATCACGATTATACGATTACAAAGAACATGTTCTGTGCCGGACATAAGCGTGGCCGGATTGATACATGTGCTGGCGATTCCGGAGGCCCACTTCTCTGCCGCGACACAACAAAACCCAATCATCCTTGGACCATATTTGGTATAACCTCATTTGGAGATGGATGCGCCAAACGCAACAAATTCGGGATTTACGCTAAGGTGCCGAATTATGTTGACTGGGCTTGGTCGGTAATCAATTGCAATGGTAATTGTAAGCTTCACCAGCGGAGTTAGGGGAAAGGTTAAGAAAGGGGCAAAGGCAACATTGGCATGAGGAGATAACAGATCTTAATTGGCGCACTGCACTTTAACCCAGCAATACCTTATGATTTACGGGCAACTAGGATTTATTTGGTGAACGAATCATTCCTAAAGCCATTTATTAGCCTAGGCAGATCTAATTAACGAAAAAAAAATAATTCTTCGTATGCACTTCCGTGCACTCTACCGTTTTTGCTTGTAGCCATGTAATTTGTGAATGACTGCAATTATATTCGAAAAATTCAGTCTATTGATGTGTCCGACAATTCTCGACGCCGATAGCTCCGTCTCGATAAGAAGTATTCGACAAGCAGTTGAGACCAATCGATTAGAAAATTTCGCGATGGCCGATGCAACCGCATCATTGTGTGCTTATTTCTTACATTGTGAGAAAAAGAACGTATTTTGTGTATTTATAAAATCGGTTAACGGAATCACAAAGTAAAATATTTCGCGGAATTTTCTACAGGAAAATGCTGTTGAAAAACTTCTAATATTCCTCTCAAAAAATTATAACTAAAAAAGAATGCACATAAAATGTTTTCGCAAGTGTCAACTGTGCATTTTCCGTTTTATTTTAAATGTGCTCAGATTCAAAACAACTAACTTCAAATAACTCACCTCTAATCAAAGGCGCAAACAATTCCACCACTTTAAATAAGTGGTTGGGGTAGTGGAGATGCGACATCGCATGCGGAAATTTACTCAACTAATTTATTACACAAAGGTAATGAAATTCGAAAAGAAACTGAGTTTCACACGAATTTCATAGGCATAATATTAATAAAATTTAATCGAAACGTGTAGCTTAGGTATTGTGTAATTTTTTAAGGCATTTTAAAAAGCCTTTCGAAAAGAATTTCTATACAATATTTTCTCTGAAGAGGCTGTGAAATTACAATACATATATTGAATATTGTTGGTATTCGAACAAATATATTTCTAATATACAATTTATAATTATCATACTTTTATGTATTTTTTAATTCACTGAACTACGTAAGGATAGAAATGAAACTTATTGAGTTTAATCAATAGAACGACAATTATAGAACAGATAAAAACGTGTTTAAACGAAATCTCTAAAGCATTTAGATGAATAAATAAGATCAGCATTAATGACGTCGATAATTTTTAATATCAATAAAATGTGACGATATGGCGCCTATGAAGAAATTATATGAAATAATTTTAGTTTGTACAAAGTAGAAAAATTTAAGCTGAATATAATTTCAAATTATTTAATATTTATTTATTTACATGTATATATAAATCTAGTTTTTAAAACGTTGTCAAATAAATTTTAAATAAATCCTGAATACTGCTTCAAGTTTTGCAAGAGACCATAGTTATTTAGAGTCCGAGTACAATGCGCTGAATCTTGCGGTGACGCTAATGAAGTAATTAATCCAATTACCCACACATCATTAGTAAATTATTGTGATAATGGAAATGTATTGAGTGACCCTCGTACTTCTAACTACTTTTAAAATTTTAAAATCGAGCCGAGCAATATCATTAAACAATCACCATGAGAAAATGACCGATGACATCATGCACATTTTCATCACTAAGGAGAGAGGTTAACGACCACGTATAAATTCTTTAAATTCTTTAGTTTTTAGAGCATTTTCTTCGGATTTAAAATTATTTTTAATGAATCAAAACTGAGACTGCATTGAAATATTTACATATAATTTATAAATAATTTTGGCACAACTCAAAAATATATAATTCCTAATTACAATAGCCCGCTGGAGCCGGAAATAATTTGATTACTCTTTATAATTAAATAATTAATACGTAATTATTTAAATAAATAAACGAAATAAATTCACACTGGACACTGTTTAATGCCGTTTTCCCGCCAATATATTCTCGGATTCTTCGATTTAATTGCGAATTTTGAAATTTTTAGATTTCTTGCATTGCCCCGAGTTTTGGTTTAGGCCCATGCGGGCATTCTTCAGGTAATTTTGATAAATTTTCAAAAATATACTTTCTTTAATCCCCTTTTTAAAATACACTTTTCTTTAATCCCCAGCAATTCATTGAACAGAAAATTTGTAAATTAAAAAAAATTATATTATATTTTTGCCAGTTCCGCTGCCTCACGAAGAAGTGGAATGTAATAATTTGAACTGGTGCTAAAAACAAAAAATTTTATTGATTTTTTTAAAAAAAATTAATTTGTAAATATTATAGATATGACTATCAAAAATATATAAAAATCAACACAAACCAAATGCGTATTACAGAGGCTTCGTAATTTAAGTTAAATTAAGTAAATCATATCAATCATTATTGCTAGCCCTTTCACACATCCATACTAAACCACGCCCATTCTTACCACCGCTTCAATAAATATTGCAATAATATGGAGACTATCAACACTAACAAAGACACAGCAATACCCAACATATACATTGAACGCGTTAGACCACTTGTGAAGCTTGTCGTGCGATGTATGGTCGAAGGTTCATCGGAGAGGTTGTCATTGGGTGGCTCATCTTCAGCTAAATCTTCAAAATTATCCAAAATATCTTCAGTTTTAATATCCAGATCGAGAACTTGTTTTGCTTGCGCCACCGCAACAGTGGCATCTTCGCCTCTAAAAATATAATCCGAAAATTGTATAATCGACGAATCGCGTGTTTCCCGAGTTTCACCAGATGGTGGAAGAGTGCCCTTTGTTGTTGCCGTCGGTGTTGATGCTTGAACATTGAAGTAAACGCGACGTGGCGGTTCACTGATAAATAACGCCTCAGAACTTATATTCGTTTCCGTTAAACCGTCGCAATAGACTTGAATACGAGCCACCAGCGAACGTAGTATATCATTACATAGGAATTGTTTTACATCGCCCATGGTATTATTCGGATTACAAAAAACATGTGAAGAAATAATACCAGAAAAGCGTATCGTCCCATTATACTCTTTCACCCTGATCGGATGCGACGCACTCGTTTGACAGATCAAAGGCAAATAGAACGATGCTCTTAGAGGGCCATCAGGCTTGGTTTTACCATATTTTATTCTAATATAGGCATCCAGCTTCAGAGTATCGTCGTGTACAATTTCGTTTTGTATAAATATTTCACTATTCCGTAAAGCCTTTTTAATTGATTCGATCGAATTGGCAAATTGAGATTCGATATTAATTTTTTCTGGAACATGCACAATGGGAAATATATCATCTATTTCATAGCTGGCTTCAACACGATGCCACACGAGAGGCGACTCAACAAAACGACATTCTACTGGGGTGAAACTGCCACCGCTATAAAATAAAACACTTATTAAATAAAATTGAGTATATATAAATTCTACAATAATCTTATGGTATGTGATTTGATTTTATGCGAGAATCAAGGAAAGGGAGAATTGAATTTAGTTATGCAATTTTCTTTACGAAATTTCGCTACTAAAGAAATAAATATAATAACAAACTAAAGAATCTATAATTTGGATAAATATATGATTAATATACGCTGCAATGATATCAAATGAAGACAGGAATCTAAAACAGTTGCCAATTTTTAATAAAACTTCAATTTTTATCTTTTATTTAGTTTTCAAAAAAGAAGAGAATGGGATGGTTTCATTATCTAAGAGAAGACTATGAAGATAAATCTAGTAAAATATCTATAGAAATTCTTCTTCAGCAAAATGTTGAAGGAATAGATGAAGTATTTACCACAGGACACATTTTATGTTGGCCGTAAAGTACGTTTTTTTACATTTCCTGGATTTGATTGTAAGTTTGTAAAGAAGAGAAAACATGGAATGTGAAGAAAGTATTCTGGTTGATATATTAAATTTGATACTATATAGCATTTAATTAATAAGAACTCTATTTTCGCCGAAACAGCCATTAAAACATGCAGTAACGATGATTCAGTAATACGAAAACTCTAACTGTAGAAGTTTTTTAATAGATTAAAGCAAACTACGGATTCAATTAAAAATTTCCAGTGATCAGTAAGAATGAACGATTTTAGAAAGCCTGAGATATTGAAGAAAATATTATCCTTGAAAAAACAATAAATAATATTTTATTAATTCTAGCTTTAATTTTCTGGGAAATCGAAAGACGCTAGTATAAAATCTCTTATTCTTAATTGTAATGTAGTTGAAACATAGATTTATAGCATTTAGAACCCATTTCAAATAAAATCTAATAAAAAATATATTAAGAGAATTTCATAAAACCATTAAAGATAAAGCTATTTTTCAGTGTTTAATAATGAGGGTAATTAACACCAGACAATTTATTCGTGTATCCAAGCTAAAGATTTTAGATTTCATTAAAACATCCACAATTAAGAGACCACATCAAAAAACATACCGAAAATCATTGATAAAATACTGTTCCTTTATGAGCCCACAATGAATGCATCTTAAGGTTCGCATTATGTTAATAAAAAAGCCATCTAGGTAACTCAAGGGAACGTTTTATTATACATATTTTAAAGGATTTAATATAAGTGCATAATTTAAAATGACGATGAAGTGACACCACACAATAGCTCTAACGATGATTTCGTGGTTTTATTATTGAAAGTAATGCAAAAATGGCATTTAAGGGAAACCATTCATTAAAATTGGCCGAATTTTAAAATGTTTGATTTATCAAGCAATATAATGCTGGACTTTTGAAACACATTCCCATTGAAAAAATTTTATTAGTTTTCCATGTCTTCTACTTACTTGGCAGAGTGTGTGTATATTTTGCAAATAGCTCTCCTTGCACCAGCGGAATAGACAAGAAACATCAGTTCAGCTCGTGCATCATCATCAATAAGTGCACTAAAAGTCTGACCCTGTGTAATTAAGCTACAAGCGAAGGGAAGGGTAGGAATGATAAATCCATTGAAATCACACAAAACCACGATCGTTTACTTATGCATGTCGTAGAAAAGTTTCTTAGAGTTTGTGAACGTCTTTTCGTTAGTGATATCCTCTCTGATACTACTGATAAAAATACCTGCAAATCGGAAATAATTACTCGAGGAATAACTATTTTTACGATATAATCATTTCCATCTCATACCCAATACTTCAAAACATCCCGAAATCATTTTTCGAGCGCTGATCCATTGATTGGCTAAAGCATGCGTATCAATGTCTACGATATCGTGGTCTATTACAGTCGTATCCTCGATGGTCGTGTTTAATTCAAAATCATGATCCTCTTCACCATTTCTTGCTAAAAGGCTTACCACATCCTTGTCCGGTTCCGCATGCTATTCGAATCCAATGAAAAAAGCAGCCCATATCATGACGTCATTTACAATAAAACAATTTCAATACAATGCAATTGAATACTCTCATCTTAATAGTACTTACCTGACCAACAATAATGCCATAAGCGAACCGATGCTCCGCGGCACATCTTTGCAGATAGGTTTCATCTAACTTATATAGCAATAAGGTTTTCATTTCGATACAAGGTTAAACAAAATCCAACAATTGCTTTATCTTTCTAAATTTTGTTCTGCTATCCCAGAAGACTTAATTAAATTATGAGAGTACTAACACAGCCAATAATGACTTTCACGGGGTTCAGAATTAATTAAAAAGCGATATTTCTCTAGATTTGCCGATAACTACTGATGCCGCAAAAAACTTTTTTCACAACTGACTGCTTAACTGTCAGAAGTTTGTTTACGTGTGACCTTATATTTTTAAGAGCGTGCTGCCATCTGATAACTCCTAGATATAATCTTCAGACCGCCGCTGGCATCTAGTGGTGAATGTTTCCAAATATCACAATTATATTTTTGGTGTTTTCACACCCTACCAAAAATATATATTAATCTTGAAGACATCATACAACTTTAATAGAATTAATATTCATGTACGTGAATTGTCAATATGACAAATTGATATGACCTCTTATTTCAACATGAACTGACTTTAATATTGGTGACATCGTAATTCAGTTTGCAATGTAAAGAATAAATGAAAAATGTTGAAAAAATATGTCGAAGGCTTAAAAGTTTCCTAAAATGGTGAAGTGCAAATGAAAACAGAGTAATGTAATTCATGGTGAGAAAAATATTTTTATAAAGGACGTTTCATATTTATGCCTAACAATTAAATTCGATAAGTTATGACGCAATATTCCTGAGACGTGTTGTCTATTTATATCCAAAAATTCAAAGCGACAGATCGTGACTATGATGACGTTATGAATTCGTGTCAATTCACTGACGTTGTTTAATTATTTTTGTTATTCTTCCATTAATGCATTCCGACTTAATTATGATATAAAAAATATGTATGTATAGAATAATAAATAATTTTGGTTATCATTGCACAGATTTCATTGATAATAATTGACGGTAATTTCATTTTTAAATTTTTTACAAATTTGATATAAATTAATTTGTGGTTATAAACTCAGTTTGCTCTTTATCGCTCAATGTTCGGAAAATATGTGAGATATATTTTGTAACAGTTCGTCATCTCTTTGGAATTTAAATTTTAGCTTCGCGGATCCGATACTTCTACAAACATGACAATATCTAGCCTTTATAGACAATGCCGCAACCAACTGAGCGCAAGACAGACAAAATTTCCTAAAACCTGTTGAACTACGAAACCTCCAAATATCGTCTCCATTTTTTAAATTGCTATTGAGTTTACTGATTTACCGAGACCGAAGGAATTTAAAACATATGAAAAATCTAAATTTAAAATAAGATCTAAATAAATCAAGTTAAAATATTCTTAATAAATACAACACAAACAAATATAGAAAAATTTCAAAATTCCATTAGAATTGATAATCATGACGATAGTGATCATGATGATGATGTCGATGAACGATGTACGAAATAAGAAATTTGAAAATGCCATTGACATTACAAAATTTATTACAATAAAATTTATATATATCTCAATTTTTTCTTTACGTAAACGAAGGGAATTGATTTAACCAAAATAAAGCGCTTTTCGAATTTGTCACACTTATTTGTCATATTTAAATAAAGACGTTAGTTTTGTCGTAATCAGCATCCCTGATTTCGCTATAAAATTCATAAGATTTTCATAGAGAAAACACGAAGATGACCTTCATTAAAAAATATGCCACCAAAAATGGTTTTGTTTTAAAACACCATAAATTTATTTGGGACCATCTCGTAAGATACTCATTTGATCTTAGGTATTTAAGTAAATCATTAAGTTAATAATTTCGGAGGCGTGATGGGTAAAGAAATATAGAAAAATTGTTCTGCATGAGAATCGACCACTCGAACACAGAGAAAAATCGTTGGAGAAATTCAGCAAGAGTATTCATTCCCAGACGGACCTTTCCTTATATCGAAAATTAACAAAATCTAAACAATTTCCACGCCCACTTCTCAAAGAAGTTTAAATGATTTCAATTGAATAACTTAATTTTCTAATTTTCTCATTCTGATCTTAGTGTTTGACGTCGAAGAAAAGTTGTGCCACATCCACAAATATGTTGCAACATATATGCGGCGATATATTGATGTGTCGAGATTTATATATGTATATATATACCGACTGAAAACTAATGTATTGCTCTAGTTATTAATAGTTACGAACTCAAAAATCCTTTCGGTTAAGCTGACGTCCCTTTCAGTTGGTGGCTTCTAAGCCGGGTTTATAGAACTTGCGTGAAATGACGCTGCCACTTCATAACATTTTTCTACCCAAATCGATCATGAGTAGCATCAAAAATGTATTAGAAACCTTCACCGTCACCGTTGGGTCAAACGACCGATGAGTACGTGCACAAAACCGCATGCATCGTCCAGGAACCGAAAACAGAAACAACAATAACAACATTTCTGTTAAACTCAACTGAATTCTAACATTGATCATCATCTGAGTTCAATGCTAGAAAAAAATGCCAAACAATAAAACGTGCTAAAAGTTTTTTAGATTTTATACCAATGTTTACTATATGTTATTTTCAGTAGCTGCTGAAAAATTAACTAAGATTAAGCAATCCAATCAACAACCAAACAAAGTACCGCACTCAATTATCATGACGATGATAACTACGTTTATCATTCAAACATGAAATATATACGATTGAAGGCAACCGGACAACTTTCGGCAACGGAGAGGTACTTTCAAATTCGTTCGCGACGTGATAAGCAGAAAGTGTGATGACTAGTATGAGGATGAGGATGTCGATGATTATGATGACGGCGATGATGGTGGAGATATAGGTAAAGCATAAAAAACCACCGGCTTCATTCGACTTTGTTATATATATATATATATATATATATATATATATATATATATATATATATATATATATATATATATATATATATATATATATATATATATATATATATATATATATATATATATATATATATATATATATATATATATATATATATATATATATATATATATATATATATATATATATATATATATATATATATATATATATATATATATATATATATATATATATATATATATATATATATATATATATATATATATATATATATATATATATATATATATATATATATATATATATATATATATATATATATATATATATATATATATATATATATATATATATATATATATATATATATATATATATATATATATATATATATATATATATATATATATATATATATATATATATATATATATATATATATATATATATATATATATATATATATATATATATATATATATATATATATATATATATATATATATATATATATATATATATATATATATATATATATATATATATATATATATATATATATATATATATATATATATATATATATATATATATATATATATATATATATATATATATATATATATATATATATATATATATATATATATATATATATATATATATATATATATATATATATATATATATATATATATATATATATATATATATATATATATATATATATATATATATATATATATATATATATATATATATATATATATATATATATATATATATATATATATATATATATATATATATATATATATATATATATATATATATATATATATATATATATATATATATATATATATATATATATATATATATATATATATATATATATATATATATATATATATATATATATATATATATATATATATATATATATATATATATATATATATATATATATATATATATATATATATATATATATATATATATATATATATATATATATATATATATATATCTGTCATTCATTATAGTTTCTATTGGATTTTTGTTGTTTTGTACGTTGGAGGATTTAGCAATTAAATTAAAAAAATTTAAATAAATAAAGAAAAATCACAGTATTGGAAAATAAAGTAAAACGAACATAACAAATTATTAACAAAAATCAAGAAATTGTTTTTCAAATTATTAAATAAAATATATTAAAAAATAAATTATTTTTTATTATGATAAATTTCCTTAGAAATAGCCAAGAATTTAAATACTGGTTTAAGGGAAAAAGTACTTTCTGTTAGATCGAAGCAAAAGATATCAATACTCTTGGGAAATATTCATTAGAAATTCTCAAGGAAATCATAAACGAAACAAACTTCCTCTAATTAAATCACAAATTACATTTGTTTATAAAAATTTCGTAGTTGTTGTGCCTCAAAACGGTCTATGCATGCAGCGCATGTATCGCACATGCCTTCATTGATAGGCGGTAAATCGGTATTTCAATTAAATTTGGAAGAATCGGCATTGATAGGTTTTTTTTCGAATTAATTTCATTTATTATCTTCTGTATATAAAAAGTTATTTTAGTTCCTGTAAAGTTAGCGTGCGGTAAAGACGCGAAAACAATTAGAATAACCGGCATACGATGCTATGCGATATCTCAAGGATAAAAAAGTGGCAAAAGTAATCGGTCGACCTGTAAATAATTGAATCAGTGAGGAAATAAAGAAGTGAAGAAAAAGTATTAATGTCAATTTCTTAAACCAAGATATATATGGTTTTGAATGAAAGCCGAAAATTTTTTAATTGAAAATTTATTTTAAACCGAAAATATTTTAATTAAAAATTTGTCAAATCGTAATGCTGATTTGTTTTACTAATAGTAAGTTACAACAACAACAAATCTAATTTCCAAGAGCAAACGAAAGTGTTTAAGGTGAGTTTAGTCGTCTATCCAATAAAATATATACAGGGTGTTTAATAATTTATTTTATATGAGTATAACGGAAACTGAAATTTTAAAATAATGTAAAGCAAAACTGTAGCTGAATTCCCATCGCTACTGATCCTGATCAGAATCGCCTTCGGTCACAGAAACGAACGGATCAATTGGTAGCATAATAATAATTGTTGGCAGCACTGCTTCATAATTTTGATCAGCTGCCAAACATAAACATAAGCAAAGAGTCTCCATGGAATAAAATGAGAATATTGACATTTAGAGGGTGGTTCAGAGGACAAAATTTGTGTTTGGACTGGCAGCTTTGTAGTATCTTATTTCTTGTTATTATTTTACATGGAAAAACTAGTCTCGGATCAGGATCGGTGGCGACGGGAATGTTGCTTGTAACTAGTTTTTCCTTTCTATCGAATTGTCATAATTCTAACTCAATCAAAATATTAATTACACTTATTACACTTAAGTTTTTACTATTAAAATATCCTGCTGGGACCTTTCATTTTGTTTAATTAAATTATTTTAGGAAAAGAAAACTAAATGAAATAAACTCTACTAAAGCCCTTCTAGTGAGAGATTAGATTGACAGATCGTAAAGTTCGACTAAGAACATTCCCAAATCTTTCTAAGAGATAAAATCTTATGAAACTATTAATAATTAGAATTTATTTTATTTATGTATTTCTACTTTAATTTAAAAAATATCTACAAATAAAAAGACAAATTTATAAACTCGATATAGTGATATAATATTTATATTTATATAAAATAAACTAATTAAATAACACCTAAAAATATTAAATAGTTCTCAAGAAGAAGTTAATTATTCTCAAAATTAATTCGTTCTGCTCAAATGCGTTCAAAATGCATTCGATGATTTGTTGATCAACGACCAACATTATTTCCTCCTCTGAGAATTATTATTAGTTACTTTTATTTACTTCAATCGAGCAACTGAATCGATCGATTAAAATTCTCAGACACGTAAAAGTTATAGCCATTAATGCTTAATTTCATTCCTTTTAGACATGGTTTATTGCTGCGGTTTTCAGAAATATACAAAAAAAGGAAACATCATTAAAATCAACAATAACAGCATTAACAACAGCAACAACGTCCACTGCACTAACATCAACTGCAAGAAATAAATTTGACAGAAAAAAGATGATTGCTTTTTATGTAAATCAATAAAAAAATATAAGTTTAAAAGTTTAAGTAAAAAAAACGAGCATTCAAACTATCATACAGTCATTTTTTTCACGAGCTGATTCCGAAGATTCTTGATATTGTCCATTAAGTTCTTTACACCCAAACTAGATTTCTTGGAAATTTTTAGTAGAATTTAATAAATCTTAATTTTTTCCAATCATCATAATGATCGAAATTGTCATGGTTTCGCTGCAGAAATAATCATAGATTTATAAAGTTTTCCTATGATAATGAACCGCAATTGTTTCTACACATTTCTTCGGTGATTTTATAAAGCTCTGATCTTGAACTCAATACTGACGATAATGTTTTTCTCATTATTAATAATGATTGAATAATGCATGACATTGAAGAGGATGGTAATGTGATTTTTTTAAAGTCGTAAGAATTATACGAAAATTAAAGTGCTGATGATACTCATAAAGAAGTAGCATCATCTTCAAATTAAAAATGATAATAAAAATAATGATGACGATCATCGCTATCTTGTTGATGATGACAACAATAATAATGCGCTGTGAAGCGTTATGCAAACGATGTAATACCATAAACATACAAAACAATATAAGCATTTTAAAAGCTATTTAATTGTATTTTTATTATTTTGAAAATAATTTGATTTTTCTACAAAAAATCCCAAAACCAAACACTAATAATTTGATTGTTATTTTTTTCTTGCTTCGTCTTGCGGTTAATTGCAATATTTGTTGAGGTGATATTGGCGATGCACAATTAAATTGTTAAAAGTCACTAATTTTTTTTAATAGTAATCATTATTATAACTTTGTAAAAATTTCTATAAATTCTTAAATGGGAACAACTGACTTGCCAATTTAAAAAAATCAAAAAGTACAAAAATCTCTAGAAAAAATCTACACAGAGATCTTTTGCACCAAAAACACTTTTGGTCCAAAAAAAATTTGTAAATTAAAAAATATTTTTAAACATCTTTTAAAATTGACTAATTTGTGAATGCATTTCATCTGTCAAAGTTTGACACAAGGCAATTCCTTAATATTGCGTACTATTCGTTCAATCACATTTAATAACATCAATTTAACAGAATTCTGTAAAATTCTGTTAATTCTGTAAACCCTAAATTTATGAATAGCAATTAACTTTTAACATTTATTAATTTCCCTACCACGAAAAACCGCTTACGCCGAACTCAATTGCGTCCGATAATGAATGAGAATAAAATAGAAGTCGGATGCATAGAAACTTCGTTTCCTTTGAAATTGCATTCTGAGCGCATAACGAGCTTAATCCTGATGTTAAAAGCAGTAATGACATTTGTGTTCGATGTTAATTATTTAATTGTGGTTTAAATCAAGTGGCTTTAATTACGTAGAGAAAAATTGTATTTAACATTAAAACTTATCATATAAATCATACACGAAAATGATTTAGCCTTTAAAAGAAATTACATTTATTTTCAATAATTACGATTTAGAATTAAAATTAGAAACTAAAAACTGAATATTTCTAGCAGATAATTAAAATTAATCATTGCAATATAATTGAATAATAGCCGAAAACAATTTGACATCTATCAAATATTAAATAATTACAAATAGCAATTAATATCTAATTGTTTTAATTAATATGTAATTGTTGTTGGAAGTAAAATCAATGGAAATAATAATCTCGGAAAAGGGTCACCAAATCAGTTACTCCGTTGACACGACTATCGAACATTTTTCTAATTTCATGCCATTTAAAGCGATTTTCTCTCAGATTTTATATCATTTAAGCTCCAAAAAATTAATATGAACATTTAAAAAATACTGTTTGTTTTTTGTAAAATTTTATTTATTTTCATTTACTTAATTTTTTATTTTTTATTAAACCTATTTTATTAAAACTCCTTTGTAAAGGAACCTTAACCGATATTTAATTCACATTTTTATAAGTTTTTAAATCTTTCATTTTTCCTTCATTTGTTCCTCATCTTCATCATCATCTTTCATTCACACTTGAAAATGACAGAAAGAGATAAAATGCATAAATAATTCACGTCTTGCTTTTAATTACGTAACACTTGCAAGTATTGGCTCTTCCTTTTGCTCGCATATATTTTCTCTCATTTCATTCATTCATTAATTTTTCTTTTGATCCGCTTCTGTTGTTGTTGTTGTTGTAGTTGTTCGGTTTTATCGTTATTGCTTTCCTCATTATTTGTGAAAATAAATAGAGGTTTCACGGCGTGTACCGCTTACCTTGGACTAAAAATGTTCAATTTATTGAATTGCTCGACATGCGAGTATTGACGCGTTAACGATAATCACTTTTTTTGTAAGAGTTTGGAAAGCATATGAGGTACATATATATAAACCCACTACAACAAATGAAATTTTGTAATCTCTCAATGTAATTCCTTTTGTTTAGATGAAACAACTAGTTTCAATTCAGAGTAAATACATTTCAGTTGCTTCGTTTAAATTTGAAATTATTTAAGCGTATTCTTCAGTAATGGTCTCTACAAGGATATATATTAGAGAGCTACACAACACTACAAGAATTCAATTATTGGGGCAAACAAACTTACCAACAATTGCCCTTTTTTTCTTGTGGAAGAAACTAAATAGAGGGGGGCGGGAAGACGGATGAATGCTTATGTCTAATATATATATATACTTCGTATGTGTATTCCTCTTCGTTGAGGATGCTAACAACGTATAATAGAAATTATAATATAATGACAACAACAATTAACACACGGATACTACAGTCGTTTCGGAAAAATGTGTCCATGCAGAAAAGTTAGAAGAAAAAGCGTTCCCTCTTTCTATCCACGTGATACATCTCTCGAACCACTATGGCTTCTATAACTACATAATAGACATTCATGGTTTTGCTTGTTTCATTATTCATACCACAATATTGCCTGCCTCATTTTTGTCTGTATGGCAACGTTGTTCCATATACTATCGAAATAAGTACTATCGACAAAGACAATAAAAAACAAATTCTGCACTCGAAATTGCCTCGGGTGCCGTCTTGTGCAGCTCTAGAATGTATAAATTTAAGACTTAAGTAAATCAACTGCTTCTGCTTTGGCCCTTTTAGAATATTTAAAACAATTTTAATATTTATTCACGGAAGTATCAAAGAAAGAATGTGTGGAATCTTTAAAATTTTAAACACCTTTTCCAATAGTGTTTTTAATGTAAATGATTTGTCATAAATGAAAACCTGTTTTTTTATGAGCAACAAAATCAACAAACAGAACATCCAAATTTTGAAAAGATATTTATAAAAATCAAAATAATTTGTTTTTGAATCGGTTTACGATGATGAGTCTCGTGACATTGACTTTGGGTTTTTGACTGCACGTCAAATTACATTCGTCATTGCCATTGCCGGCAGTATTTTTGATTTTTTTAATTTGTTGGCCATGGTTACAAAATTCATTTCCTGACTCAAATGTAAAATTTTTGACCAACATCTGTTGCTTGTTTTTCTTGTTATTACTGTTGTTGTTGTTGTTGTTTTCGTTGTATTTGAAATGTGTGCATTTTGTCTCTTATAGTCAATTAAATATAAAAATTATTTCGATTGAATGTCTATGATATGTCATAAGGAAGACTATAAGAATTTAAATAATTGTTAAAAAAATTAAGTATTTGTTTCTTTTCAAAAATATAACAATTAACCTTGTCGTTTTGGAGGTTGAACATGGAAGCTTCGCAGTCCACTGCGTTTAACACACCCTTTCATTGTGAGGGAATGTGCTTTGAATCGATTAAATTTTATACCAAAGTTCATCGAACGCCTCAATTGTATTGAATAATACAAAAATCGAAAATTTTACGTGACATTACCATTTTAATTAACAAATTACCAAATTGGTAACACATTTGATTTTATTAATTGGATAACATATTGGTCAATATCATTGTCATTGTCACTTTATGTGTATCGGAAAATATCTGTGATTATTTTCGGGATCACATTCCTTCTAGAAAAAAAATATATAAGCAATAATTTATGACAAGTATATGATGGGTTTAATATTGTTAATAAAAATTTCTAAAATTTTACTGATAAAATTTTTTGAAGGACAAAATTGAATTATAATTATCAGTCCGCGCTGGTTTTTAGAACTTCATTATTTTAGTCAAATCTAGTATTGGTTCATTGAAATATAAAAAAATTTAATTTTTGTGTTTTAGAATATTTTAATTTTGAGCAATTAAGATGCCCCTCCTTATATTTTCGCGGCGTCAATTAATAGTAGGGATCAAATTAGTTCCACAGCTTTAGTTCTTCCTTCAAATGAATTGAAGAAGTTCGTTTCTTAAGTCTTCAACATTGTATCACTCGAAAATATCACACACACAATCTCGTCCGCGTCTTTTAAGGAAAAAGTTCGTTCCTTAAGTCTTTAGTATTTCGTTCGAGGGTATGAATTGAAAAGTTCGTTGTCTAAGTCTTCGACTATTTGTTGTTTCATAAATATCAGTCAGGGTATATCGCCTTTTATGTATTTATCGAATTAAGAAAGTTTGTTTTGACGCATTGGTTAATTTATGAATATTAGACAAACTCTTTTGCTCTTAAGTCTTTTGTTTTAATTTCGTAATGTTTTGTTTAAATAAAGTGTGGTTTGAAGCAAACGCATAAACAAATTAGAAAATATTTGTAAAGCCAAATAAAGTAAAGATTTCGAAATCAAACAAATTTGTCAAATTTTGCGAACGTGAAAAATAACATCTACTACGACTGACTCTGACTCTGAACAGAAAAAAGTTGACAGAAAATTAAATAACCATGACAAAACCAGTAATACAACGTTTTCAAAGTTATCAATTCAATTATATACTGTATTACTTTAGGCAGAATATCTAGCACGTGCATTAGGAGTAACCTGGATTTACTTCGTTAAACCAGTGACATATTTTTTGTTTGTTTTTTTATCAACAGCAATTTTATTGGTTATCATACAACATGCGACATCGCTAAATACATGTTGCATGTTTCTAAAGTAAACCATTTGCCCTCTTATGCTGCCGTTTAACCTTACGTTAGCAGCTTGACATACTTCTCCCATTACCACCGCCCGAAAACACCGCAGCTAATATGCCCAATTCAGTTTTACCGTGACAATATAAACACAAATTACGTAAATGACAAATGCAATTCTTTGTAATTTGGCAACATAACAACAACAATAGCAACTACAATATATAAAAATGTTGAAGTAACAAACAAACTGTTTTCTATGCTAGCTCTTGACGGTTTTTAGTGCGTTTTTCTTTTTGTTTTGTTAATTTTCATTATATTTTACTTCAATACTTCACAACGATTTGTATCGATCGGGACTGAAATCAGTTTCAGCACAGCCTCACCGGAGTGTGCACACGCACTGCGCATTTCACGCAAACAAAATAATCTACTAAACGAAACGACTAAAGAAAACAAAGTGAGTGAACAATAAGAAATGATCGTTCAGTGAATGAAATTAGATTGAATTCATAGTGTGACAAAAGTGATCAAGGTCATTTCTTTTATAGAACCTTCATTTATTTGCATTCAAGAATCTAAATGTGTTTAAATGGCCAAAGAGTCGAATAACTCGTTGCTTCCATCTCACCCTGCCACCATAAAGAAACTATATAAAATAATAGTATTGCTTTATTCATTAGACTGTAAGAGAAGCTACAGCGTTAAAATTAAATTTCGGTTTACTTGAAATCAAAAATAAAATTTAAATAATGAAATTTATAAATTTTATGTAGATAATTGATTTGAATTTATCGAAATAATATAATGGAAATAAGTGTTAGATTTATTTGACAGTGTTCACGTCATAATTTCTTTGAATAATTAACTCAAAAGAAAATTCAGCCCAATGAGGAAAGAAAACACCTCTGAATACTTTGCTTTCAAAAAGCAAAATCAAAGAGTGAAACTGAACTCTAACGTTCTAAAACATTAATATTTCGAAGAAAGTCTGCATAAAGAAATTTCTTTCCTTCACAAGTAATTTAAAAGCTAGTCTACTTATTTTTTTTTTTGCTCTTTCATTAATTTAGTTCTTTTGAAAAGAATTAACCAAAAAGAACAATCAGAAAAGATAGAAAAGCCAAGTGCAATTACTTGCAGTGTGCAATTTGTTTCATTAATAAACTGGTGAAAAAACCAATCGCCAAATAAGATTTCAAATAAACTACCGCTATTTTGGGTTCTCTATTAAATGAAATCAACACAAGCTCGCTCAGTTGATTGGCCCGAAACACAGTTCGCTGCTTTGATCTATTATGAATTGAACGAGTAATCGATCGACGTCTCTCGTTAAGTTTATCGCTATTTTTCCTTTAAAAAACACAAAGCAAAAAACTAAAACGAAAACAACAAAAGCAAACTGAAAGAAAAGCAAATAAGAGCAATCAAAAACTGAAAACTCAGTCAAGCAAGAGCAAGATTTCGCATCGCAACATCATTTCTATCACACAATTGCACCGACCTTGACATAATTTTCTGCTTCTTTATCTCTCTCTCTCTCCATCTATCTCCTCTGCTGCCTCTTTTACGATTAATCCACACTACGATGAATCCCAAGATGAAAAAATATATCTATAACAAAATCAACGAAGCAAGACAATCGCAAACGCGCGACTTTCATGCAAGTAATCAAGAAAAAAGAAGTATGAGTAGACAACAATTAACAGACAGTAGTAATAATAATAACGATATTTATAGTAGTAATAATTTTTTTATACATTACTATTAAAGAGTTTTAATAACAATAATAATAATAATAACAATGTAATAATGATAATAATAATAATAGTTATTTTTTTTAATAAAATAATATTAGTAATAATAATAATAACGACATTAATGAATCTCACCCGCAAATGCTTTGATAATTACAAAATTTTCGTTGGCTGGGCGAGTTTAATTTTGGTAAAAAACCAGTTCGAATTGGACTGGTTGTCGGACGTGCCGTTAACCACGCATGCACGCCAACATAAAAAAGCGAAGGATAAAAATAAATAAGAGGCGTGTTTATGATTGATTCCAATTTGTTTATTTGCCCTTTTATTTCTGATTTCGTTTTCTGGTTTTCCAAAAAACTTGGAGTCATTACAAAGATGCATGAATCATTTTTGGCCAAAACAAAGGACAAACCGACCTACATCGGAAGTAAGCAAATATTAATAAAACTATAGAAGAAAATATATTCATACTATTTTTTCTTCCTTATTTCTTTTCAATTTTTTCCCTTATTCTTAATATTTTAATAAAATCATTTCGAAATTGAAGAATATTTTCAATAATTTTGCATAAACCGATAAATTCTATATAGATGAATATGCATACATTTTTTACAAATACAAACATTCCATACTGTTAAAAAAACAGCATACCAAAACACATTCACGCATACATCACACACACCGTAATTAATAAACGGATTCCCAGACGCCAGAAAACCCACTGGCGTCACATTTTATTAAAATCAGTCGCTCTGGTTGGTAAAAACCGGAATTATGTGCGAAAAAAATCTTAACTAATTTTTTTATTATTCATTCAAAAATTGTATTTTCTTTGATTTATTTTTAATTTTGTTTTATTTTTTATACAATTATAAAAGCAATTCCTGATCGACGAGTGCAAGCATAAAATTAATTCAAACAACAACAACTACAATGAATTATCGCTTTATCCAAATTGCTTCCATTACAGAGATACAAAAGTTTAACTCAGCAACAACAACAACAATAACGCTGGCAAATATATCTAGTACTAGTTCTAGTGATACACTTACTCCATACCAAACTGTTTAGCAAATTAAATTTTTCAATATTTATTCATTTATTTATTAAATTTTTCCCAGATCCGGAATAACGATTAAATCAAAAAATTGCATTTTTTTTTAAATATTTAGACCGTAAACACCGTGAATTTATGGGTAGAACGATAATATTTATATTTACTAAAGTGCTTATTCCAGCTTTCATATCGTCTCGTCTTTCCAGTTGCCTTTCAATTGTTTTACACAGCTACCCTCGGCAAGATGTCAACAATAGTGGTATGAAACGGATGTTAGGTAACCGGAACGACGAGAGGAGACGAAACTAATCGAACCCTAGAATAAGCACATTAAATGTCTTTCAAACACTTTGAGCAGAAATTCATTAACGATAAATGATTTTAATCGAAATCAATCAGAAAATTTAATCGGCAATCAAATTTAAAAGCCATATCGAATTATCGATATAAATTTTTTGAAATATGCAAATGCGACATCAGAGGAATTAAATTTTGACAAGTATTTTTTATTCCTCATACGGACTGAGAGAATTATTTTAATCGCAAAATTATCGAAATTCATAACTCTACAGAAATATATATCTTGACCAACCCTAATTCATTCCGGCTAGTTTCGCCGTGACGTCCGCAATTATATAGCTATGTGCATATGTCAGATACATCTAAAATGGCCATCCGTAGGAAAATGAGATTTAGAGAGTTTATTTTAACATCTAGTTGTTTACCGAACAACTCGAACAACTTAGTTAGTCTAGCACACGACTCGCTTTTCGATCATAATCCTATATGTCAAAGAGCACTTTGTATTTTAGACCACTTTATTTCCTAAACCTATATTTCAGATTTTGGTTATAATAGGTTACACTAAAGCTGAATTTATCCCAAAGAGTTTTGTGCTATTTTACAAATAACTCAAAAACTATCGTATAAAATTGAGGTTTTATACCTTGTTCTGCGACAACATACATATCTGAGCCTCAAAATAAGTAAATAAATAAATAAATAAATAAATAAATTATATATATATATATATATATATATATATATATATATATATATATATATATATATATATATATATATATATATATATATATATATATATATATATATATATATATATATATATATATATATATATATATATATATATATATATATATATATATATATATATATATATATATATATATATATATATATATATATATATATATATATATATATATATATATATATATATATATATATATATATATATATATATATATATATATATATATATATATATATATATATATATATATATATATATATATATATATATATATATATATATATATATATATATATATATATATATATATATATATATATATATATATATATATATATATATATATATATATATATATATATATATATATATATATATATATATATATATATATATATATATATATATATATATATATATATATATATATATATATATATATATATATATATATATATATATATATATATATATATATATATATATATATATATATATATATATATATATATATATATATATATATATGTTTTTATATATATGTTTTTTCTCACAGCAGCGATATTCCCAAGCGAAAAAGGGCTGTTTAATTTAAATCTTCACGAAACTATATTTTTAGTGATTTTTAATGCGCTTTTGTTTTATGACTTTGAACACTTAAGAGACCTTGCAACGTGTATTAAATTACACCGCTTTTATAGTTCTATCATGAAATTTTAGCATGTGATTTAAACAATAAAATCAGAAATGAACGCTGAGAAAATTCGTGAGGTTTTTAAAAAATCGCTTCTTTTATAATAAAAAATGCTTTGAAAGCTAAATTGAGAAGAATGGGAAAACTGCCGATGATATTATTTTTTTTAGAATTTAGAAGTGCTTTATTCTCCTTTCTCCTCTCTATTCTGATTTAATAGCGGTCAATTCAAATTTTATCGAAAGTGAATAAAATTAAGCGGACTCTGCCACTTGTTTTCGCTTATCTGAAATTTGACTAAATAATTAAAATAACAAAAACTGAAAGTGAATTCATAGTTTTTTAACATCCTCCGATTATAATTATAATGGCAGTAGTGATGATGTTGTATTCGTTGGAACTCGGTCAGGTAAAACGATTTTGATTTTTATTTTGCTTTTCTTCTCTTACGTTGACGTTTTAATAAACCTTCGCTCGGTAACTCAATAACAAATCTAAAACCCAAAAAAAAACAAGAACTAAATTTTAAATACATTTCAATCTATTCTTTTTAATACATAATTTTAAAATATTTACATCGCTCATTTCCAAAACAAGACAGCCCGTTTGACCTTCACATTTTTCCGACTCGTGACGTCTTTTCCTTTGTTGACTGTGCTCAAATTCGATGAGAATAGTAAATTCATGAAAGTTGTTTCATTCGAGTTCATTGCTCTCGGAGGGATTTTGTAAAATATTGGTTTCTAGCCGGTTATGATTGTCACCACTTGTTGTTATAAATACAAAATCTCGAAATATATTCTACAGAATTGAATAACAAGATTCAAATAAACAAAAATTAAACAATACTTCTATATTAAAAAAATATTAATGACCATAAAACACTCCATTGTTCTCGTTTTCAATTTTATCGATTTTTTTTCTGAAATACACACGACTGCAGTTCAGCCTATTTTCGTCGACGGGAACGTCACAGCAAACATGCGTGCGGTTAGACGACAATTTAACAGTGACATTTGAATACTACTGCCCCCTCCTTAGAGTCCTGTCACATAGTTGACAAGAGACTACTACTTAAGAATAATTATTTGTTTATAATTCGTTTAAATAATTTTTTCAATAAGCTTTTCCCCTGATTTTTAAACAGTTTTTAATAAAGTATTTATTTTCATCAACAAAAAAGAAACACATTCCTTTTAGAAGTGCACAATGCAACTTGTTTTCTTTTTCCTCTCAAATTTAAATACCATTAACCAGATTCTTTAACATGCCGGTTATTATTATAATTATAAGTTCCGCCATGATGAATCAGATTATTCCAAAAAATTTATCATTCATATTTTCGGAAGAAACGTACTAAAACCGCATTCCCGTAAAGGTCAATAAATTCTTAAGAAATATTTAAAAATCTCTGCAAAAACAAAAAGTAAACGAGAAGAATACGAGTATACTCCTCTCTTTTAACTTGAAGAAGAACTGGTATTATATAGGAGGCTACAATAAAAGGGGAGACAATTTATAAACCATTTGAACATGATGTACCAACTTACAAAAAAATGCAATATATGTCTTAGGTTTATTTAAGATGTTTTATTTTTGGGTACAGCAAGAACAAAGTATTTCTCAAGTTTTTGTTCTATTTCTCATTATGTTTATAACATAATAATCGAACGTAGAATATATACTAAGAGAATTACAAAAATCGGACGTCTAAATCTTAATTCCTTTCAATGTATTCTCAAATCATAAGCAACTTTTGAAAGACAATTTGCATTAAAAGACGAATTAAAGTCGGTAAATATTTATTATTCGTATCGATAACTCTTTTTCCTTTTATTTCATACTTCTGGTAATAAATCATTCATACTGATATTAAAACATTCGAAATTAATTAAAACGACATTTTGAGAAATCCATTTCCGGATGCTGTTGCTTGAATCTAAACAAAAATAAAGAGAGGGAAGAAATTATTCAACAAATCATTATATATAATATCAGAATATTACGACAGATTACTTTTCTTCAATTAACTTACTTTTCAAGAATTTCCGCTTTCTTTCTATCGTCGCTTGTAGGTAAACCCATTTCCTTTTGTCTCTGATCGAACATCATTTTCTCAACCATGCTACGCGTTTGGCCATCTAAATCAGAAAGTTTTGATGGCTCTGGATTGATTTTACGTGTTGAAATTGGTGGATCAGTCATCACTAAACGATCCCACCAATTCATTCTATTAAGCTAAAACAAAACAATTCAAACAAATTGCATTAATAGTGATTCTTGTCTCATAAAATTACCCTCCTTCAATCCTACAAACCTTCTCGAGAGTAATTAAAACAGTTTTATTATCCTGCAACACCCAGACGCATTCATCCGATTTGACTTCAGCACAAAGTTCTCCATCGATGATTGGCTCTTGTCCTTTCAGGCCGACCTTAAGAGTCTTCTTTGTAATATTTACTATCAGATCACGTGAACGTAAAGCAAAAGATACGTTGAAAGGTATTTTAAGCTGGAATTAAGAAGTGATGAAAAAGTAATATAAGTGCTTGCCTAAAATAACTTTTAAAGCATTTCTAAGTTCAGTTCAGTTCATCCCTTCATCAGTTTGGAATTCAAGGTCGTCTGACAGTTATTTATTCATTTCAGTTTTTTTTTAATTTAGTATAATATTGGTTTACTCTCCCTTTTCCCCTTCTCATAAATTTCATGGCAATCGATCAAGACATCTAGTGCTAAAATTAACTTCTACTAAAGCCTTCTCCGATGGCAAATTTTTCTTGATCATGCGGTTTGATTTACACACGTCTGAAATGATTATTATCCATGAATATCTTCTTTTTCAGTATCATTATTACATTCTTTATTTTGCTTGTATTTTCACCAACGAATGTAGCAGATTATTCAAAAACAGATATGTCGTAAAAAACTAAAAAACCGGGACTCAAGGTCTCTTAGAATTTGCCTGTCTACCAACAACAAAAAGTATTTTTTCTAAAGTAATTAAAGTAGACAACAATAAAGAGCAATCCGGGCGTCCGATTTAAGCCTTGCCCTTAAAGTCATCTTTCTTCTGTGAAAAAAAGGAAAAAATTTTACTTTTTATCGAAGATTCAGGGGGATGTAATACGTTCAGATAACCACGGAGAACTTTAGAAAATTTAAGACAAGTATAAAGATAAAATTTTAAGCAAGAATTTTGAATACTAAAAATTAATTAATATGCCCTGAAAACATTACCCCTTCCTCCTTTAAGCAATATAGCTTAGAGTAATTTTAAGCAGGAAAACTTAGGAATCGAATGAAAATTATAGCAAATTCCAAATTTAATTAGTATATAATTTATTCAGGTAAAAATGCAAACGATTATAAGAAATATATATATAATATTATAAATATATTTTTTTTAAAAAACAATGTTTTAACATTTCTTAAATTCATTAGATATATATTAAATTAAACCCATTAGCTACACAAACAAGCCTTTTGACCAGAAATTAAATGAAGATTTTATGTTAATCAGCAAACGTTGTCCTCAAAAGAATCTTAATTGCAAAATTTAATTGCATTTAAATTACCGGTTGGAACAATTGAAAACAAATGTTAAAATGTGTTCATTTCTGCCGGTCATTTCAACCGGTTGGAATACCTTTTACGCTCATCTCTAAATGTGTGATTAATACTAAATGATAAAATCAAAAAGCAGGCACACACGTTAATTTAATTTCATATAAACTTCCTTAACTTTACCTAAAGTGACCGTCCGATCCATTAACCGAAGAACTATTCGAATACATTACCCCCTTTCCCTTGGCATCACTATCATTTCCACCACTTGCCACATTATCATAATCATTATGAAAGCTAAAGGTTATTAAATTATCTGCACAAGGTCTGCCTGTTATCGAATTGTTGTTAAAACAATATAAGTGTGCTCTATTAAATTTAACCCTGACCTAGAGTTGCTCAGGCGTATTTTTAAACATCATCAAAGACCTTTTTTTTCTTGTTTTTTATTTAGTACAAAATCGCTTAAGCTCGCTTAGATTTCCGAAAGATAAATTCAAATAATAAAATATTTGTACTTACAATTCTTGAGATACACGCAATGATATTTCATTTGTAAAAATTAAAATCAATTTAGGCATTAAAATTAGAAGGAACTTTTCAACGAAACCTCCATTAAAAAATCAATTACATCATGAGGATATATCACAATCTACAGTACTTTTTCTCTCATAAATATTCCATGAATATTGAAATAAACCAAACGAACGAACAAACAAAAATTCAAAATTCATAAAGAGAAAAATCTAATTATATTTACTTGTAAAGAAAAAGGAACGAATTAGATATTTTGGCAATTGTTGATGATCCTTAAAAAATACTGAATACGTGACTTTTGTTGAAGTGGAGTAAAATGAAGTGCTTTTTTTAAAAAGCAATCGATTTCTTTTATTAGAAAATTATTTCTCATCAATCAAAATATCATAATATTTAGTTTTTTTAACAAATTAAAAAGTTTAAGAAAAATAACAACCATCAATTCATTTAAAATCAATTCTTTCTTCGTTTCTTTAGCGAGTGTTTAATCTTAATTGATAGATATGAATGACAGATCAATTAACCACGCAATAGACATTATTGTTGTTGTAATTTTTTGCTTTTGTTATTTATGATTTTGCAAGAATTTAAGCGATAATGATAATTATAACGTGGAACTTCAGAGAAACGGAGACAAAATAACTAAAATATATATCGCCATTATTTCTTCGTAAATTTTAATATCTTTTCAGTATTTTTGTACGTGTCGGATGTCGCTTCTTCAATTATAATAAAAGCAAAATAATTTTTTAAATATAACATAATTTACGCTTAGTATCGATATATAAACAAGCAAAACTTAATTATTGCTTCTTAATTGAATTAATAAAAAAATTCTAATATAATTCAATAAAATTCTTGAAATGAATTAATTTATTTATTAACCAACATATTGAGGGAATCCACTTAAAATGAATGCATTATACAATTATTAAAAATTGTATAATCTTAAAAAAAATTGCTTCAACCAATTAAATAACGGCCGGGCCGTCAAGAAGGTGGCAAAGCAGAGGCCAAAAGAATGGTCAATTGTGTAAAACTCAAATAAACTCTTGTGAACATTTTAAATAATATTTCTTAATTATGTGCTTTTTAAACAACTTGAAGACTTTTTTGTAATCGCTCAACCATAAAAGAACAAACAACGACAACATAGATAACAACAACAACTACTCCAACGACGCTAACAATCCCACCGCCAACCCAACCACAATTTGCAAAAACACACATTTTTTTCAACAGCTATAACAATAAAATTTGAAGAATATTAAAAATGTTCTTATCCTTGATTCAATTCAATTGAAATGCATTTTCAAAACAAAAATGTTGCTATGAATTCATTCATTTGATAATGTTTTCATATTTACTTCCAAACGTCATTAAAAATTGCTGAATATCATTACGCGAACAGCCAACAAAAGAAATCACGCACACAAATCTCTTAACCCTTCTATGATTTTGACATATAAATTTATAATTCAAATAAATTCACACATAGCCTTTCATAAATATTTCAACGAGAATCCGAGGCAAAATTTCAGGATTTTATGATTTGGTTAGTTCTTTTTTCAAAATTCAGGAAAAAAACAACATTCATAAAGAATGTTAGCCGATAGCTGAATTTTTTTTTAATATTTGTATCTCAAAAGTGGTAGAACTGTTGAATGATCTGGTCATTTTATAATGTAATTTGTTTGCTTTTATCCTCTTCTAACGCCTTTTATGGGCAAGATCTCTAACAATCCTTGGTGTAAACAAATCAAATCTGTCCCATTTCAAAATAATAGTAATATAATTCACAATTAAAAACAGTTGTTAACCTAGTATACGCCAAACTTTTGTAATAGGCAACATTTAGAAATGGGCAAAACTTTCGAAAATATACTGCACCAACAGCTCAAATTTTATCTGATGGAAATAAAAGGGTTAAGACTGAAATGACAATTAAAAGAAGTAAGAACACTAATTTGCCGAAACTCAAATACCCTACACCCGTAATATAAGCTCAAAGTATTTAAATTACATTTCCCCTTTCTTGATTAATTTCCATCAACCAAACCATCATAAACACAATTTTTCTCAAGAAAGTCCACACATAGAACAACATAGTTGATACGTGTCCAGTCCTTTTTTTGGAAATAATTTAGTATGTGTGGGTGTTAACTTATAAGTTGTTAGAAGTAGGCATAATTCTCATTCAATTTTCAATGCTAGACAATTTCAATTATATTTGAGATAATTTATATATAAATTGAGATTTGTTTAATTAAATATAAATCGAGATTTGTGTTAATCTTCTTAAGAATTTCTTTTCGTTTTTCTATAATCGTGATTTCACCAGACAGACCCGAATGGACGGACAGGGTTAAGTCTTCTCGGGAAAAAATTCTGAGCTAGGATATATACACTTTTCCACACCTGTTACGCCTTCTTTGATGGGTTAGAAACGGAAAAACAGATTTAATATGCTCTCCAGCCTTTGGTTGTAGAGTAAAAGAACCGCAATAGCAACAACAGCATAGATGTTTTCTAAGAATTTTGTATGAATATTTAATAAAGAATTCACAAGAGTTATGTGAATTATTTCTCTCGTTATTGAAGTTCCTATTGTAGTTTTTGTTGTTGCTACTGTTGTTGTTGCTGATGATGATGCTAACACTGACGTTGTGTTCTATGCGAATGCCGTTAATAAAGTTGTTGCTCTGCACATTTATTATTTATTTTTTAAGTTAAAAATAAAAAGTTTTTGAAAAAAAAGTCGAACGGGCAAAGTTAGCAACAGTCGCAGCAACAACAACAATTGCAAAAGCGATAGCGGTATTTGTAGCAACACACTGTGGGTTTTTTGGATTTATGTTGTTGTTCTCGTTGTTGCTGATGCTGTTGTTTCGTTCATATTCATGAAAATCGGAGAAACTCGCCTAAAATATTTCTCATATAGTTAAATCCTAAGCTAGAATTTTTGTTGGAATTTCTTTCATTCTCTTTTTGTATATTTTATATATATTTTTTTGAAAATTCTAATTCCGTTTTTTTAATTTATACGAAAAGATATCGGCGCCTGGTACGAAAAAGAGATTGTCAAATTTCTACATGAATACGTTTGACGAATAAGAAGTTTAACACACGTACAAACAGACACACAATCGTATACGCATATTGACTATTTTACGGTACCGTTTGGTATATTACTAAGCTGCTACTTCAAACATGACAGTCACAGGGATAGCAACAATAACAACAACAGTGACGATCTGATAGACATATTAATGCTATTTAACATGGCTGGAGTATGATACAGAGCTCGATGTGTAGATACATACTGCTGGTTTGACATGAATAAGAACAATATTTAAAAACGAAGAACAGAAAAAAGAGAAAGCATGGTATTTTAACGTTCTGTTTTTTCTTATTCTTTGAACTGAAAATTAAAAATTAACACGTGCCTTAGCACGAGATCTCTAACACAAAAGTACAATGTATTCTAAATTATTTTTATGAAAACTGTTTTAATAAAAATATGCAATTATGGCCATCTACAATTCGGGTCAAAAAGACTAAATGATATTTATTTCGGAAAGCTAATCGAAACCGGAACTAAAAGAAATTCTTTCATCTTAAAAGACCAAATTTCAAAACGAAATATTAAACAATTATTAACGGGCTTATGTTACTTATCTCGATTAATAAAGTTATTTAATTACTTAATTTGCGGTTAAAATTATTTCCCAGAATCATTTTATGACTAACTAAACGTCCATAAACGTCCTTTCATAACTAAAAATAATCTCAGCTTTTGGAACTAACAAAAATTTCGGATATTTGTTGAAGATTTCTATTGACCTGATACACTTAAGGATAATTGCATTATATCTCAAAATAGGATTATCTACGGTTTTAATTAAAACAGCTAATTAGTTTTCAATTAAAATCAATTAAAACTTAATACTATACTAGCGTCTACACTAGTGTCAAACTGAAGTTTCGGGGCAAATGTCAAATTTGAAATTTTCATGCAGCTGTCAAATGAAATTATTTTAACAGCTGTCTTTCTAAAGCTTCCCAATTCCTTACAGCAGTGCAGGAACCGAGATTGAACAATTTTATTTAGATTTTATTTAAATTATTAGTTACTAATTTTTGAAGGTAAATACAATTCAATTTGCGCCAAGGTACCTCCATTCATTTTTGCCTTATCTTCTTTTCCTGTTTAAAAAAATTTCTAGAATATTTTTTCAATAAACCATTAAAAAACCCATTAAAATGGCAATATTTATTAGTAGAATTGAAACCAGGAAATGTTATGAAGACCTTAGTCCTTCAGCAAGAAAGAAATAACAAACAATATTCAATTATCGCAATTTTGTTTTTTACCGGAAAGAAGTAAAAACAAATGGCAGAAAAATCAAAAGCAAATTAACGCCGTTGCGTGTTGTAAGACTAACCATCTGCTTAAAGACTTAATCAAAACCTGAAGGTACCAACACAATTAATGACTAATCCTATTGTCAGGCAGATCAAATTTATATCAGGCAGAATGAATGCTTATGGAAAACCCTAAAAAGGTATTTAATTTCGACATTAAACCGATTTCAATTTAATTGTAAATATGATCATTTTTTTTTCATTGATATCAAAGGGATTAATAGTTCAAATTGAATATCATAAAAAAAACTTCTATATATCCATTAAAGAATATGAATGTGTTCAAAAACTCAATAGGGTTTGTACTTAACGACGCTATCATCCATTATTATTAAGAAAACAATAAAACAAAAAAATCAAAAAGAAAACAATTAAAGTTAAAATAAATGGCAGTTCAATTAGTTGATTGATGATTTTTCTCTCATACTAGGAGAAGATGTTTCATCTTTTCAAAATTATCTCATAGATTACATAAATTATCTTATTAAAAGGAATGTAAAAAATTAACCCATTCATTTTCAGACGGAACTAGTCTCGAAACATATGGATACTATATACAAATATATTTATAAATATATCGTTAATAAAATATTAAATATTAGTATCGTAAATAAAATATTTAAAATTCTATTTTTAATTCTACTAAAAATCGGAATCGGTAATTTGTAATAACATATAGAATAAATTAAATTTAATAATAAAATCTCATCATCTTTAGCAAAAATTCCTTTCATACTATTATAGTATATTTACATACATGATATACGACACAAATTATTCACATTACGATCATGCACTTAATAATAAATGCAAAGATAGAAACGATATTTATACATATATATACATGTGTGTATATATATAGTTAACTGATCAACATCGTCATCATCGCCCCCCTTAATTGTTTTTTTTAAATCGTCTGCAAAGTACTCGATCAGGGATTCTCCCAAACACTGCTCTACGAAAAACACAATAAAATAAAATAAGCACAAAAGTATTTTTCAAAAACCAAATCAGTAACAACAAATCTCATATACACACACAACCTGTCGTCATCAAGACCGCATTTAAAAGCCACATGCACAAGAAGTTAACTCGCTCAGTTTAAACAATCGGTAGAGATCAGTTTAATTCTTAACGTTGAATAGATCGGTTCTGAAGGCGCGAACGAACTCTCGCAGCAGCGAGTTCAGTTTCAGTTGATTGCTTTTTGAAGTAACGAATAAGAAATTCGCCGCGGAATTGAAAGTTTTTGTAACGTCAAAAAACAACTAAATTTTAAAGCTAAATAAAAATATAATAATTTAAATTAAATGAGAACATTTTTAATTTATGTTTAAAATAATTTTTTGTAGAAGTCTACAAAAATAAGTGATATAATTACAAGTATTGTCAAATTTATTTTTCTAAATCAATTTCTTATCAAATTTATAAATCAACATAACATAAATAAAGAAAGGTAATGGAATAGAAGCAAAGTGAATTTAATTGACCGCTTTTTTTTGCATTGTTTTTATGTATGTGTGTGTGTGTGGTAATGTAATAAACGCAACTTCTCAACAAGTTGGTTGAAATAGCATTCAATAAATGTCATAAAATTGCATTAAAGTAACTTTTGAACTTTGATTCTATGATTCTTTGTAAATTCGATTAATGTCAGAAATAATTTCTGTTAACCTGGCTGTGAAGGCATCAACAAAATTATTGTAATGAATTGATTCAGCAGAGCATAATTTTTAATTTTTTTTGAAATTATTAAAATTTCCATGAGTTCGTTTTGAGTTCATTAAGTTCAAATTAAATTTAAATTAATTAAATCCCTATAAAAATATATTATAATTGGATTTCAAATAAATAAGTTATGAGAAATCTTAATTAATTTAAATGAAATTAAATATACTTTTCCGCGAAAATTAATCACATTTTGCTGGGAAAATTTTATTTCAAATAAATAAATCACGACTAATAAAATTTGATTTATGGCCACAATAAATTCTTGTTAAATCTGAGCTATGCCACATTTCTATAATTAACTCCAATTGTGATGAATTTGCCTAATTAAGAAAATTTACAGATCCTACAATTCGAAATACGATAAACATCAGCAATTAATTTTTTTTAAAAATCTTTAAAAAATTTAATTTTTAAAAAATTAATCTTTAAAAAATTCTAATTCCTTAAATGATTTCAAAAATTGCTACAACTTTTTTTAATCCAAATTTTATTCTCTACAAAACAAACAAAATACTACCACATTTCTTCATTTCCTTCTTAAAAAATATCCAAAACCACAAAAAACTAATATTCTAAAATCAATTCATTCCCACACATTTTAGATGAATGACTATTGGCATATACCACGCGCCTCACTTTCCTCATCGTCGGCAGCATCGATTGCATCCTCTTCGAATCAAAGCCGTCGTTCTCATTCAATTCCGCCTTTGAATTCGCAACAACGTGCTCTACAAAATTTTGCACTTTATCAACCTCCACCACCACTAACACAACCACAACAACAACAACAACAACAACAACAACAACAACAACAACAACAACAACAAGAACAACAGCGTCATCATCATTACCAACAGCACCACAGAATGTTTGATGAAAACCGTGAATTTTTTGTTGCGGATGTAGGGGTGAAAGGGAGCACGGAGAGCGTGACTCCCGTCTTTGACAATATCAGTGGTCGTCATAGCGTTGGAAGTGACAGAATTCATAAAATCTATCCAAATGCTCTCACAACATACGAAAGTATCAGACAAACGCGCGCAGGACATGCTAAACGCATAAGCAATACACGACGTAACAGCGAAATGAGTGACATATCAAATGATGGCAATGGTAACGGAGTTGTTCCAAAGGTTGTAAAGCCGCTAAGAGGAAAGCCAGAGATTAATGCCATGAAACGTGGTTCACGTTCTTCACAAGGCTCTAGCGATAGCAATAGCAGTACAAGGGTAAGTGTCGATGTTCGGTTGAGTGGGAGGGGGAGGGATCTTGCAGGAATATTACTCATATTATTAGGGTAAATTTTTCGATTGATGAAAATGTCAGAGTTGTTTAGCAGTTCAATAATTTGTTGCCGAAGAAGTCAACTATCAATTAGAAAAGGGTGTGTTGAAATAAAATAGTATTGACTTTTGGGAGTAAAACAGGTCTAATTTTAGAAAAAATAAGTAATTAAAATGAAAAAATTAAATAGAAGCTTTAAGTAATTTGCTTTCAAAAAACGTTTTCGTTTCTGATCTTCAAATTGGCGAGAGAATGGACGTTGTTCATTAATTTGAGTGAACGAATTATAAAACAATCAAATCCCCAATACGTTTACCATCCTTCTTTCCCACAAACGATGTAATACTCATTTAATCGACTTTAATCTATATCATTGCATCAAATATGTCTTGGTCAATGCGCTTTCTAATGTCATTTCTTCTTTGGCAAGTTCTTTTATTAATTTCTTTCTCCTTATGGCTCTGATCATATCTCCTTCTTTGATCTAACTTTCTCTAATTTCTGAGAACCGTTTATGACCGTTTTTACTTATCCTTGAATTTACTTGTCTTTACTCTGTCTTTAAATTATCGAGCAGCCCCTTAACATAAAATAAACTGGCTTCTAAATGAAATCATTAAAAAGTTTTTGCTGCAATTTTTTCGAAAATCAAAATGTTCATTTAGAGAATGTTCTCAGACTTAAACTAGTCAAACATGTTCGTTATAAAAATTCCCAAAAGCATGAACGCACCAAATTCTTTAAGCGAGTTTGCCAAAAAGTTATTAAATTTAAACAATTTTTAAAGGAATCAAGATTTCAATTTAGTTCGATTTGTTCTACAGAAAAAAACAATATTTGTTTTTTTAAATCCGCATCAAATTTATAAAAAGAAAATCACCAAAATTTTAAAAAAATTTAGGGGTTTATGTCCGTTTAAATAGATTATTTTTATTATAAAAAATTATATTTATAAATAAGTTTCTTCACAAATCTTAATCTTTTATTTGAAATATTATTTTACATTTGTACAGAGTGTTGGATCGGGTTCACTGCTGTTGACAACAGCAAATTTGGAACGTTTTGTTGAAATACATAATCGACAACAACAACAACAGCGACAACAATGTAGCAAACTCTACGTGGAAAACTTGCCCACATTGCACAATACTAAAACAACAACGACAACAACCTATAATACGAATTTAACGCATGCATTGCAACAACACACCGGCACAATTATCGGCGAAAATGCCAATAATCCAAAAAGCTACAACAATAACGAAGCTACCACGACCATTAATGTGGATCCGAATTTAGATTTCATTAAAACCAAAGATCTCGATAATGTTTCCATCGCTAGTTCGATGCATTTCACGATGGTCAATGGCGAAGGCGGGTCAAACAAGAAACCGAAACGGGGCCTATGTGACCGTGGACGCCAAGTGACAGTGCTAATTATCAGTATGAGTATAATATTCTTATTATTGATAATGGGCATGGTTTACGCGCTAGAAAGTAAGTTTGCGATACAGCTGAATTAATTCTTATAATTAATTTTTTTTTCTCTCTACATTTTTAACTTACAGTGCGTGCCCGCGAAATGCCACAAAGTTAACTACGAATATAAAGGCCTTATGTATTTCGTTATTCATTTATACATATATGTTTTTAATTTGTTTTAATTTGTTATTTTTAATTTTTAATTTATCATTTTTAATTTATTAGGTATTATATTTATTTATTATTAATTTATAATATTTTAAAATTAAGACAATTAAGAATTAAAGGAAAGCGAAAAGAAAAGCATATTCCGCGAATTTTCAGTAACTAATATTGATTAATTATTCCGATTTACAATAAGCGAAAATACATTCAAATATTTATTAATATAAAAATAGCAAATATAGTATGAAAAAACAGATTCCAAATAAATGAAAAACTTAAATGGAATAATGAAGATTTTCCCCTGCTTTTTCACTCACTTCTTTCAAACAAAAAAAAAACAATTATGTTGTAATCTGTATCGCAAAAAAATTCGCTTTACACAGCATCCAATTTATAAAATCTAGCTTAACTCAGCTAACGTAAATCGAAGAAAATAATTTTTCAACATTTGTATTTCATTTTAAGTCAAAAAAATTTTGAAAAGTAACTGTAAAAGATATTAATCATCGTTCAATTGAGGCACGTTTTGAGAAACAAATCGTGAGCATAAATCAAAGCATTCCCCCATTTTAATGGACAATGATTATTGTATTGTAAATTATTAATTAGTTGTATATTTTATCTGATCACTGTTCCTGTGATATCTTATAAATTGTATTTTTAATTCGAAAATTTTACAATAAAAAACTTCAATGCTAAATTTTATAATATTAATTTATACTCGACATGGTTTTATTAAAGGAGTATTGATATTTCGCATAAAAGCGTTGTATCCAACACAGTTATATGATACAATTCAGAAAAATAATGAGAAAGTAATGAGCTCTTTACAGCAGAAAAGATTGATAACTCTCCTTATCGAAGAACCAATCGTTTAGATTGACTACAAACAAATATTGAACTCGGGCAAATAGTTCCAAGAAAATTCAACTGACTTAGTGATCTCAGAAAGAAAAATGCGTTCACATTCACACACCCATTAAATCACTTATTAATTATGCGAATTAACAAACTAAATTCTAAAATTCAAATTAATTCAGGTAATCGGCTGATTAACATAAAAAGGAAATGAAGAATCGCCTTCGTTTCATGTTGTGTAATAAAGCCCTCTTCTTTCGAAAAATCTTTCGATACAAAATTGCTCCCACATGGAATTATGCCAGGTAAGAAGAGAGGTAAGAGACTAGAAGTCCTTTGGATGTAACAAATGATAATAAAAACCTGATCATAAAGAGATGATCATAAAGAAAAACAATTATTGAACAGTAGTAGAAACTTATGGCATGTAAAGACACATACCGAAAACTTTATCCATTGCTAAACGTCACCTAATTAGGAAAAAATTGTGTTTAGTAAACCTACACACTATAACTTTAAATTTTACTATAGTTAAGGCAGAGATTTCTCCGTTGAATTACAATCATAATGAACGATATTATTATTAGCTTTCCAATGGTACATTCCTTACATGCCTTCCTTTTATAGTTTGAAAAATAGTCAAATTGGTTTCAATTTTTGTAGGGTCACTATTCTGAAACCAAGTGTCAGCGAGCGAAATTTTGATGTTTGTTGGACTCTGCAACAGCATCAAAAATAACAAGAGACTGAATAAAATTCGAGGTGGAAGCACATTTTAAACTTATGCCTCGTTAAACGTATATACCCGTTTAGTTATTTAGGAGATAAGATTTAAGAAATAGTCTAGGAAAGAAAATTACACTCACCTCTACATCTCCCAAAGTCTGTACCCATATATATTTTTCAAGGGTACACCCGTTGCCGGAATTCGGTAATAATTTTCCAATTTCGCTCTTTTCAGATTCATCATCGACTTTTTCAATTGGTTGACAAACATTATCATTCACAGCTACGGGCGTGGTACCATTTGCGGCACTTTCATTCAATAACTTCTCACGTTTTCTATAAAACATAATTTTAATACAAAATCTTTACTAGTTCGAGAAACTTCTAAACCACAAGTAATTACCTTTCTTCTTCTTCTTTAATTATTTGCGCAGCTTCCTCATCGGAAACGTCACATATTCGATTTCCTTCGAGTTCTTCTTGCCTTGCAGCACGCTCCTTTTCCTCCTTTTCTCTTTTAATCCTTTGTCGTTCCTCACGTTTCTTTATTAACTCCTGATGGGCTGCCAAAGCCTTTTCACCTTCCTTCCTAAATATTTTGAGTAACAATTTCTCCCATTCATCACTAGAAACACCAGTAAAAAAATCTGTTTTTCGACCAAGGAAATTAGCCAACGTGTGTAAGAACTAAAACAGATGAAATAAAACCATGTGTTCTTCCAATTCTATCAGTTTAATAAATACCTCCGGAACACCGCCACGGTGTTTTTCAGCCATTGCAAGTAGTATACCATCATATGGTCCATCAGATTCCGACATTGTGCGCGTTTGTGTACTTCTTAATTGTTTAAATTAAATTCTCTTTCGTCAATCTTTATTTTAAATGATCCTTTTTAAGTTAGATCAATTCGATTTTTCAGAAAACACTGCCAGAATCAATTCTCTGTAGCCTAGAAACATGCGACCGAAACAAGTGACTCAAATAAAGCAGGGTTTCCAACTCTTTGCAATCAGAGTAAAATCAGTTGTATGGTTTTGTTTTAGTACTATTAATTGTAGTAGTTGTTTCTTTCATAAATATATATGCAATATTTTTGAAATTTCAAAAGCAATCCCTAATAACATTAACGTTAGTCATACTTATGTCAATTGCAGGCAAAATTAGTAAAATGGTACCGTTTTCAGAGTTTAATACAAAAGTCTTCTATTAGAATTTCAACCGCGCACAAGCTGTGAAGAACACATAGGAAACCCTTAAAACTTGTGTCATCATTTATTTAAACAAGGCGATTTTGGTGACATCTGGACGGGGATAGAATCGTTACAGTTTCCTTCAACAATTAAGGCACATTCATATATCGCTGTCTTTAGGAAGTTAAATACTGATTTTAGGTAATACATCAAGAATGTATTGATACATCAAGATGTAATGAGATTTGCAGCAAACAATCATATAAAATTATTTTCAAATTAAAATATACAATTATTTTTAATAGTATTATTATATTAATATAATTGCTAAAAGAAAATATAAATAATGAAAATAAAGAAAATATAATAAAATGTAAGAACGAATGTAAAAAAGGTATACTAGTAAAAATATAACAAAAAATCCGATGGCAAATGAATGAATTGAGATATTTTGTGCTTATCGCTACTTATAATCTCCATGTATTACTACGTAACAGACTTTACATTTATTTCCGCATTTCATCCCCAAATTATCAGCACAAAAATTATCAGATAATTACGGTCTTCTTCTACTTTATCGTCGATTTCTTATCTCTTTATATAAATTACGTTGCACTAAATAACTTTAGTAGTGCAATTAGAATTGGCTACATGTTGTCGTTCACTAGTAGTCTGCCAAATATGTTCAAATCATAGATAATTTGGAAATGAATTTAACACCCAAATGATAAGCCCTCCATATTCTTGATGGTTCTGATATAATTAATTATATTTATGCTTTTGACATACGAAATGTTATATATTTCGTTTTAAATGAACTATATTTTATAACGAAAAGCAGTTGATTTTCCTATTTAATTTTGAAGAAATAAATTAATTTTGACATATTAATTTAATATTGTCAAATTAATTTTGATAATGATACATAGTATATCTCTTGGTAGTATATTAAAGAGAGAGATCCTAAGTATTCTTTAAAGCCTGAGTGTACTAAAAGAGAAACTAATCCGTATCTTTTATTTTATCTTCAAGAAGAAAATTTACAAATTCGTTCAGTTTCGTTCGGCCTTCTGAAGGAATCAGTTCGTTTAAGCGGAGTATTTGGAGCTGACAAGTCAGAGAATTTTTATCTGCTACAAAAATACAGTTCCAGTGACTATTATACACGCCTATACATATAATCTGTTATATATATAGACTTTAACAGAAGAGGATAAAAAGTGTAAAAGTACAAACAAATTTTCAAGTATTTAAAGTAGTACTAAAAAAGAAAAATCGATATCATAGGCAAAGTGAAAAATTATTTCTTTTAAAGAAGAAAGACCCCACAGAAATCGGCTAAATTTATCACAATAAGAATTTATTAATACCGATCTGAAAAATATCAATTCGTACATCATACATATGTACTTGAATGTGCATATACGTAAATATATACTGTAGGGCTGCCGCATTGGGATTCAACTGACATATTTTTATTAATAAGCTGTCTAATTAAGAAGCAGCCAGTCAGTTCTTGTTGTTTTTTCTTTCTATCTTTACAATTGCCAGACGAAAAGTCAATAATTTCATAAAAAGAAACACATACACCTCAAATATAATATAGTATATAAATGTGTGCAAGTAAGTATGCAAGCAGTTTTAGTCATGCATGAAAGTTATATCAATCGTACATGAGAATAAAGGCAGACGACAGAGACTAATCGTTTATCCAGCTTTAAACAGATTGTACTTTGTAGTACGTACAAGGTATATATATATTTTTCCCCTTTCCTGTTTCGTTACCTTATGAAGTCTGTCTTTGTTCGTTTTCCTTTTTGTTTAATTTTTTGCTGCTGCTGCGAATTTCTTTTTTAATTATTTGCCGGGTAAATAAAACACACTCGGAGGAAATATGTTTAGTGAGTGAATGTCGTGTGCTCGCGCCTGTGAATTGAAACATGTGTTGGTATCCTCATACCCAATAGGAAAATTTTTGAAAGAAAATGGTTATATAATAATGATGATTTATATGTCGTAAAAACAATTTATTGATTCTCAAATTGACATTTTATTAAATTGAGCAAATTTCTCAAATTGAACATTTTATTAAACAAATTAATTACTTATAGTAATCAATTAATTATTTATTACAGTACTTATAGTGAATTTTTTATTTTTTAAGGCTTCAATCTCGAAGTATTATGGTATATTGTGACATTTTCAAAAGTTATTTCAAATTCTTATGATTTTAATATTCGTATGAAATTATATCATAAAAAGTACACTTTATTATGAAGGAAAGTTATTAGAACAATATTGTTATTTATGAAATATTTCACCACTATTATTATTGAGTCTTTTACTTCCTTTGAAACTTCTTTCTAGGAAAGAAATCGATGCTTTGCTAGCAAAATCTTTTCATTCATGCCTACCACCATTCATATCACGTGATTATTTTTGTTTTTGCTTTCTCCCCCATTGAAATTCTCTATTCATAATAGAATTTTTTAGATGGGAAAAATTGCGCTGATATATTTCATCGTACGTAAATTTGCTCCTGGTAACAATTCTCACATATTCATCGTCTTCTTTGTTGTCTCAACGGCATGGAATTTTATATAATAGAGATTATATAATAAATATTCAATAAGTACGAAATACAAAGATACGAATATTAGAGGACAGTTTAAAAGATCGTTTTATTTGTACAAACAATTTAAAATGCTCCAGATTTGAGTGAATTAAAATTTATGTTTTATTCAAAATCTGATTTAAGCAGATTTATTATTTGTTAAAATTTAGATATTTAAAAATCTCATTTTTTAATGCAATGCAATTATTTGTGAATAAAGAAATTTTGCTTTCTTAAAATTCTTCAGTGGTCAGTCCCGACCTAATCCGATAACACCCTGTGTTTTATAACACTCTATATCCTGTACTCAACTCAAAACATATACCCGGCCAAATACTTCAAAAATCAATGGCTTATCAGATATTTTGAGAATTAGTTTTGTAGTTATCCTTTAATTATCCATTGCACTAACAGGAAATACGCCAGAGGGGGTTGTAAATGCTAACAAATACGAACGCAGTTGTCGTGGTTGGGCCGATTTTAATGCTACGAAATTAGTAGAACAATTCCGATGAGTAATACGTTGCTTTGGGAAGGGATAGATAATAAACAGCAGGGGAGATTTTTCCAGTAAACCTGGGTCAGTGTTACGAAATCAGTCCTCGTTTTCTTTCTCCAGAAAATATTGAATACGTTTGGCTGCTGCTTTATACAAATCATGCTTTTCTTTAAATTTTAAACTTTTCTAATCATTAATAGATAATTTCAAATGAATGTGTTTATTTCAAGTTTCGTATCCTCTCGTCTTTTCTCGGTTTTCCAGTTGCTTTTCAAATATTCGATATTACTTTGTGTGACATCTTGCCGATTTAGTAATGTCAAACAGTTTAGAGGAAACTGGAAAGGCGAAACGAAACCATTTGGAATAAGTGCATAAATAAAAATTATCCTTATGAAACGTTTCCTAAATTTCATTTTTTAATTTTTTTAGTTTTTTTAATACACTTTTTAGCCTTAAAACTACTCGTTCATTTTTTCTTTCAATTTCTACAACTAAATCAATCTTCCAGAGACAACTGAATCAATCTCCAACCGTAAATATTTTCCTACTGCGTTGGTATATATTACTACGACAAAATAAGGCAGAAGATAAGATATTTTCGTTGTTTCGGTTTATTTTTAGTAATACATATATATATCCATATATATCTCAGTGCACTCTGATACGAGGGGTACATATGTGTCTACATGTATCTACTATAGCAGACGGATAAATGTATCTACTCTACGAAAATCGCTGTCTTTATTATCCACTAAAATTAAATACGTACGAGGGTATGTACATGTGTGTATGTGAAGAGTTTTTTATGTGCACATATTTCCATAAGGTCGTTCTAATCTTAAGTGCATTGAACCATTTTGAAGCAATATTTCATTAAAAAGATTAGAAAATTTTTATCTCTTACATTTTTATCACTTAATCTCCCTTGGTATTGAAGTATCCTTCAATTACACCAAAAACACGAAACAATTCCACCCAACGTTAATTTGCACGTTTCTCATTGACTTTGCAAATATATTTGTTTTTACATTTAGTCAATAAATTGATTGATTTTTTAAACAAATATGTATTTCTTCTGTAGCAAATTTATTCGAAAATATTTAAAAATTGTTGGAATTTAAATTCTTATTCTTTACTTATGTGTTTCATTGATTCCAGGTTTCTTTTAATTAAAAAAAAGTTGTCTTTTTGCAACTTTTTCAAAATCAAATTTTTCTAAAAATTTTTTTAGTACGAAGTTACCTTGATTTAGTTACTTCCAGTAATTGTCATCTCTATATGAACATTCTATTGCTTGTCTACTAATCTATCTTTTCAATATCTTTAACTTAATTAGTCTGTTGTGTGTGTGTTCAACTGGGTTTCAATTCAGCACAGTGCGAGTTAATTCAATTTAATACTTTTACTAAAACGTATTTTTACTAACGACGCAGATTACATCAATTGTCGCAGAATGAAAACGACTTTATTGATAGTAATGATATATGAAATGAATAAATATTGTACAATATACGGTTTTTTACATTAAACAGATTTTTTCTCGTTTTATGAATGTGCTTAAAATTTTTTTCGAAAATAGTCAAGTCTTCGTTATCAAATTCATTCAATTCCATCACAATCACATGTTCATAAATTTTTTTCTTTCTGAATGATAAGAAATGGAATATCATTATTGCTTAGTTTTGTGAATTGAACTGAAAACTTACTTGTCAGTTTTGACAAATGACGTCGCCCATGGAAATAATAACGCATACGTAAATGATCATTGATTGAAGGGTAGTTTGTATTAGAAACTTTTTTCGGTTTTGTTTTTTCTAGAGAATTACTTTTGTGGATTGTGAACATTATTGATGATTTTATAGAATCGGTTTAGAATATAATGCTAAAAGTAGTTCAACATTTTATTCTGTTAAAATTTATTCTGCTTCATTGCGCGATTCAGATGACGTTCAAATATTCATTTCTAAGGAAATTGTAAATCTATTTATAGGCGGCACGTGTTTTAATATTCTTACAATCTAAAATAGTTCTTTATACGATTCATTCGACGATGTGTTGTCGTCGCCGAACTCTGACAATCGAAGATGCTCTTGATTAATGATTAGCCATGAGCAAAAAAAAAGCAAGCAAGACTTTGCTCAGAGGAAAACTCGTAGTAAGTTAAGTTTTACCCATATATTTTTAAGTCTACTTTTAAATCAGAGATAATTCTACTTTTAAACAAACTCTCTTTTGACTGATTAACCGGTTTAAATTTTAAACGTTCTGCCCATGCGAAAATGATTATCAAAAAAGTTTAAATGAATATTAATATATTCATATAATGACTTACACTTTATGGCAGAATAAGTTTTCTCTAACATCAGACTCCATTAAGGCAATTACAACACACACGCAAATAATGTCAAATTTCCTTTTATGAATTTTGTAAATGACACGGAAACAAAAAAAAACAAAAATTAGACTACTTAGAGTTCTTGACTATCGCAAATATTTTTAAAAACACCATCTTAATCTCATTAATTTGATGCAACGGAAGCAAGATTTCTTTAGTGAAACATCGATTCCTAAAAATGTTAAAAATTTAAAATGTCTGAATTTAAGTGCGTTACGATAATTAATTAATTAACGAACAGAAAAAACGTAAGAGGAAATTTCAACTAACTTTTTAAAATACAATTAATTAAAAAACAAATCTAGCAAATTTTATTGAAACAATTTAGTACTGATAGTGGAAGATATTGTCTCGCAATTGTTGACATTCAATTCATTGAAGGCTTTCACGCTACGCTTGGTTTGAGGTTTACGATCACCCCATCGATGCTTGCTTAAATTGATTTAAATCTAGTATTTTATATAATTATTTATTTATTTATTATTATTTTTTGTAATTGGATCGTTCAGTTCTTTATTTGTTCATGCGCTCAGATTGTTCACTTATTTCAATTTCAAATAAACAAGTTATACAATTTGAAATAAGATCTATTTTTCTATATCTGAAATATCCCCCGGCACCACCGGCACGGCTTTACCACACAAAAAAAAATATTACATATATAAAAATTAATTATTATAATTAATGCTACTACGATATAATTGTATAAAAATATTAAACGTTATTTTAAACTTTCGTTGCGGTTTTAAGTGGAAATTTAATTCCTCTTAAATCTTAATTAAATACTAATTAAATTAATAACTATTTTCCATTAAAAATACTTAAACAAAATGCGCTCTTTATTTAATCTTGATTAATAGAAAATAATTAAACATTTTTAAAAAGCAAATAATAATTTTATTTTAATAATAGAATGAATGTTTCATATTTCGAAATTCAAATCAATATTTGATGTCAAATAAAATTTCAATATTCATAATTTTTAATAATTTTGATAATAAAATAAACCACTTTAAAAATGAACTAAATGTTTGATAAGTAATAATTTTGATGAATATTTTAGGGTAATAATAAATTAATTATTTAATCAATAAAAAAGTTGTTTTAATATTACAATAATTATTGAATTTTAATAATGAAATAAATATTTAATAAATATTTTTTCTTTTAAAAACTTTTTTAATTTCAACAATAAAATATACGTTATAAATAATAATTTATTAATAAAATGGAAATTTTTTATTTTCAACAAAAATATATATATTTAATAAATAATACATTTTCTAGTATTAAAGTGAATAATGAGTTTTTTAAAACTTCGTTTTTATTTGTTTCAATTTATTTCAATCAACTTTTTCATTTTATATAATTCTCTCCGTCTTAATTTTTCTCTTGCACCCTATCCCACTGCATCACTGTCCGTCTAACCCTCTTAAGCCTCTACATATACTTTGGTGAAAGCATAAATTGGCAATTTTCTAAAATTGAAAATATAAATTAAGTGAATTATTCATATTAATATTTTTAATGGCTAAAAATCTCATCAGTATTGTCGTCGATGCTCTTGAAAATTTGCAAATTATGCAAATTTATTCTGCCTAATTGAAATCAATTACTGAATAAAAGAAATTCTGTCGAAAAATATTAAGAAATTATTATTTTTGACTCGACAAAATTAAAGTTTATAAAAACTGTACAATAAATTGATCTAGAAGGTTAAATTTTCAATATTACTTAACAGTATTAAATACAAATTTGAGCAAAATTACTGGAAATAAGAAAAAAGGAATGTCGTATTTCAGTATTTTTAAGAACAATCAAATGTATTGCATAAATAATAGTACAAATTGTTTCTCAAAAAACTCTTTTTATTTATCAGAATCATTTAAAAATTAGATACCTTTATCTAAAAATCGAGATGTATGTCAAGGCTTTTTCGGATTCTAAAATTTCTATTTTTACATTTATAGATTTCAAAATTGATAAAACATTTAAAAAATTTGTTTACATATTTGTTTCGTGTTTTCGTGTTTACATATTTCTTATCAAGGTCATTACCAAAAGACCAAAAACAAACAATGCATGACCAAAAAAATGGCCTAAATACTGAGACGGTATAAGAAAATCGTTGTATTTATGAATGCTTTGACATCTAGTTGTATCCTCCCGATTTTAGTTATAATCGATTGCGTCGAAGGACAGTTTTCTCGTAGGGTTTTTTTAAAATTTTATTTCTAATTCAGAAATGATTTCTCATAAATTTGGTAATAATCGGTTGTTCCAAATGGTAACTTCTCTTAATTTTCTTCTTGTAGAATTTCATGTAGAACGCAATTAATAATCGTACCGGCATAAATCATGTTTTCCAAGCATCAGATTTTTCTTTTTTACAATGATACACAATCTACATAGTCTGCAGTGGATGACGCAATGGATGAATTGTTATCAGATAAATATTTAATATCACGCAATCTTATCTGCAGTATAAATAAAGGCATTCAAGATTTCCGTTTCGATAAAACAATTTTTGTCAAAACGACTCAGTTTGTCAGTCTGTTGGCTTTTCAAAAAAAATATTCAAATTGTGTTAATTTAATTCTTCTTTATTATCGGAAACTCAACGTACCAGACTAAATAATCTTGAATTATTTCATCACATATTCATTGATTAATCGATGATTTTATTGTGTTTTTTAACTTAACCTGTACATGCGGTTTTGTTTTTATGGTATATGTATATTTCTATAAAATTTTATATATACCCGATTCTAACATTTAGGAAACTTTTTGATGGGTAAACAGCAAGCAAAACATTGCTTTAAAAGTTAATGAACTGCTTAATCGTATAAATTCTGGTCATTTTGCCAAAAGTTGCACCATCATCAGTTTTGTTGTTTATTTTTATTAATTCTTATCAATTCGTGTGAGTAATAAAAGACAAATGACTTTGCACCTACGATTTAAAATTGCAATACGAAATTTAATAAAAATTTGATAAAGATCTTGTAAACATTTGAAATTAATTTATTATATAAAAAATCGTCTGAAATTTTTTTAATCATTTCGCAATTGTTTTCAATACTTTTTTTCTGATTGCAACTTTTTAGCTTTATTACGCCACAAATTTATAGGTAGGATCATATTTATTTACTCCTTAATATTCTTTAAATATTATAGAGTCGATTCTTAAGCAGATTTATCACATAAAGACTTTTCTGCTCGAAACGCTAACATTGCGAGCATATTCAGAAAAGTCTCTGGGAGAAAATTCAGTTATTTTTGGAATGAAAAACCAATGAAAACTGAAAATGAAAATGAATGGATTCGTGATTCTTTAGGAATTTTAAGATTGGTCACAGAAATATCACAAAATAAGAGATTAATAAAAATCAACAACAACAACTGTGAGCGACTCAGTGTTTCAATTTATTTATATATTTTAAAAAATGTTTTTTTAAATTGTTATATTTTTTATACCGAAGGAATTTATAATACATTATTATTCTGGAATTACGTCTCTATAAATCTTGTGGACGGGAGGGCGATTGGTGAGATTTTCATTATAAATTTACATTTTGATATCGGTGTGTATATCCTCCTCTAGGTTTGTTGAAGGACATCGCTTACAAGTTTATCCCCCTAATAAGTTACAAGACCTATTAGGGATCCTCTGGAAAAGGCTAGTCTTATTAGAAATATATTCATAATCCTTTTTTAATCATTCATATTTTGTGAGTATCAATAAATAGCATATTAATAGAGAATATATACGTGTACATATATCAATATTGTTCCATATATTACCAATAATTTTTATTACCAAATTTATGGTCTCCAAATAAAAAAAAACACAGTTTAAGTGAAAGTCCTCCCAAGAACACTAAAAAAGAACTAATTATTATATATGTTATTGCTCTGTTATAATAACTAGCAAATTATGAGTCAAAACGTGATTAGTATTACATAATTATATAAGTGGAAAATATCGCAAGGGATAAACATTTTATTATCTTCTCAATTATAAAGCATTCTATTTAAATCTCTCTAGGTGTTTAAGAACGTTCTAAATGAACCCGCCCACAGATAATGCTAGTTGTAGTTTTTCTTTTCACCTTAACTATACTTAATTGCAATTTCTTCCTTTCTAATTATTTAATATTTTTTAAGACATAAATCAACATTTTATTGAATGAAGATTGTGTTAAATGAGCGTGCCTGTCTTGCCCACTAATTCGTTTAAAATTTAACTAAAAGAAATTAAAAGCCGCACTAAATTGATTCAAAGGGACGAGATTTATTTTCTTTCGAAATAATACAATATTTTTTAATTGTAACGTTTACAAACCTAAGGTGATTATATAAATATGTATCGACTGCAGTTGCTCAAGGTGAGATTGAATATCCCGAAATATATGACCGACCACACAATATAGTACGTGTATAACTTCGATAAATACATCATAATATAAAACTATGCCCGATTATTAATTGCGTCGTAAAACTTAAGTAAATACAATTAATGATGCTTGCTCTTCATTACAACACAATAAAATCTTTCAGTATTTTTAGGTTATAAAATAAGCAAATGCATATAAAACTGTTTTACATAGTAAGGACACACACTAAATTTGTTCTATTTTAACGATAATTTGTTAAAAAAAATCCATAATAATTTTTCTACACTTCAAGCATATACTATGTATTGCATTTGCCCAAAAGCGTAGCTAACTGCATGGACAACGAAATAGTTGTAGTAAAAAACAATTCCTTAAAATTTTCAACACAACGCGACGGGCAGGCTGAGGCGTATTTTATTTTTCTGAATTGCAAATATACTCTCAATTTTCGTTAATGGAAGAAAAGCAATTATACTCTCTTCTACAATATTTTGTGCATCGCTAGCAGCGCGAGAGAGAGGTTGTACTAAACTTAGTAGAGAGACTTTGCCTTGCCTACATTCGGCTGAACAATATTTTAGTCATGACGGGAGACATCTCTTGATCATTCGTTGGGGAACTAGCGGCGTTAACGTTTGGAGAGATATCAAGCGGATTTCAAAACGAAAGTGTATAAGCAAAAGACTATTTTTGGTGTATTTTTTGTTTGTTTGTGTGAAATTCTTACATGCTATAAAACAAAAAAGTTCTTACTATAAATACAACGTACATGCAAGACATGACGTAGCGGAATAATCGCGCCTATGAAATGTGCTTTTAGTGGTATTTTTTAATTAATCCAAAATAAAATCAAATTAAAAATTGTGTTATTGAAAATATGCCAATCCTGTTAAAATTTTTAAAACATAAATTGCAAAAGAAATAAAAAGTGGAGAATTAATAAAATATTTGATTTATTTGCAGATTTTCAATTTCAAGGAAATTTTTAAAAATAAAAATTTTATCGTCAAAAAAAGTGAAAGGATTTAACGGAAATTATTGACTAATAAATTCAACATTCGATTACACAAAAGCAGTACTTGAGTGCATTTATTTATTCATCAGAACTTTTTTTAAAAAAGAAACTTTTTGGTGATTGTTTATCAGTGTTTATAAAAATCATCATAATCTAATCGCTATTTGAGATCATAAATATACATTTTTTTAAAAAAATATATATATGTGCATATATATCCAAAATAATTTTGATCAATCAGAATCGAATTAAAAACACGGAACGACTTTTTAACAACTACGAGTTTAAATTAAAACGATTTATTCAAAAATTTGTACCATTATTGAATTGAAAGAGAGTGAACTGAAATTTGTCAAACGTCAAAAGAGAAACAGAAAAAAGAGAAGTTAAAAGAAGAAGAAGAAGCATCGCATATAATGGCCCCCATAATTACTGACAATTTTAAAACGGGATGTGATTTTGTGGAAAACTCCAACAACAACAACACCTTTGATATCGAACGTAATAAACTAATTATTGAAAACGTTGATTACGTCGATTGCGCAAAAGTTGTGAGCAGTGATAATTCGTTGAATTTGAACGTATCAGATCCGTGTAGTGAGAATAATGAAGCACCAGCAGACGTGGCAACAATTGAAATTCATCACCATGAGCGCTCCTCATCATCCAAACAAATGCCCTGGGAGGGTCCTAGGGCACAAGGACTCTACGATCCTCAGAATGAACATGAGGCTTGTGGGGTGGGATTCATCGTTGCCATCGACGGAAAGCGCTCTAACAAGGTATGAATTGAGATAATTAGAGAAAATTATTGATAAAGAAAGAAAAATTGAAGAAAATTCTGTTAAGGATTATTTTGAGGAAAAGTATAATCCTTATTAATGTTATATAATTTCTATCTTCTATAATGTTATCTAATCAATTTTCTTTTCAATCATTTCAATCAAGATTCTTCGTGATGCCCAGACCCTGTCAGAACGGATGAAACATCGCGGTGCGTGTGCTTGTGATAATGACACTGGCGATGGGGCTGGTGTCATGGCTTCTATACCACATGGCTTGTATGCTAAGGCAATGTAAGTATAATAGAAAGAATCTGAAAAACAGAAAATATTTTTCCTTATTCTTATATCTTTTCTTTTATTAATTTTGATAATTATTTGACAAAAAATAATTGCGAAAGAAACAGTTGCTCGCATATTTCAAAATTTATTAATTCTCTTTTTCGTTACTCGTGATTATAATTGAGTTAATTATTTAATGGATAAATCTTGCGAAAATTGTTGCTTTCGTAAAAGATTCGATTATTAAATTAATTAGATAAATTAGGAATATTCGTGATTTTTATCTTTTAGATATTCTGTGCAATTAAAAATTTTACGTTTAATTTAATTTTGAAATAAATTTGATTTATTTTTAATTTAAAAACACATTGTGGCTTTCAGTTTATTATCTTAATTTAACTTATTTATAATTTCAAATATCCAGTCATATAATTGTTACCCATACCTCTATCCCTCTCTTGAATTAGGAAGTCATTAACTGATTTCATCAAAATAAACTTCAAGAAAACTTTGAGGTTAAATCGACGAAAATAAACAGGTTTTAATTTTATTATTACAAAAGTAATTGGAATAAAAGGTTTAATATTATTTTTGATATTTTCAGTACCGAAAATTAAATCTGAATATTTCTTTTATCTCAGCCTTAATTATACATTATTTGTATATCGTATGTTTCCATTATAATCAGAAATCATATTGAATATTAAAATTCATGGAATTTATCTATTATGCTATTATCTATCTATTATGCTTAAAATAAATGATCTCTACGAATAAAAGTAATTAGTTAATCTGAAAAGCTTGTTAAAAAAGATTTAAATAAAGATATAAATAAATAGCAATCTTTTTCAACTTCAATCTAGTACGAGTCATTACCTCATCCATTACGAAAGCCAGGTCTTCAGCCATAAAAAACCCTATTGAAGAGTCAGAAAAACACCTGAATTTCTGTGAAAATCGCTAAAGACCGTTTAAGAAGCTCTCGACAAATTTCAAATTTAAAACAATATTTCCAATTGAAGAAAAAAGCAAATACGAAAACAGATAATTTTGAAATTTTCAAGCTGTTTTATACTTTTTTGAAAGTATTTTTATAGATCTGCTGTTTCTATCGACTTAAAACAGATACGGGAAAATTTATCTTTGATGAAAAGAATATCGAAAAACAAACAACGGCTTAGTCAATCTTCTATAAGTCTGTCTTCTCAAGATTATGCAATGCTAAATAAACTTTAACACATTACAGTAAATTCTTATAATATATAACAAAATTTTTGCTACACAAGCGTAATTCTAACATGGATTTTTTGATTGGTTTTTATAGAAAAAATAAATTTTTGCAAATAATAATAAACAATAATTAAATAAATTCTATAACATTTTTCTCGGATAAACGCTAAACATCATGCGTCATTAGCAGCAGCTTTATTTGTGTAAGAATTTCTGCAAAAATATATTCCGGCGTATTGCGTTTTGAATAGAATTTTTTGTTTTGTACGATATGGAATATCTAATAATGTCATTCACGATGCCATTCATCAAATAGATAAAAGCATTACATAAATCGAGCGGCTTTCTGTTAAATAAAATGTGACAAAAAACCGTTAATTATATTTGATCTGCTGTTGTCTAAAATTGTTGATATTTAAGGAGTTAGTTATGCTAGGTTTGTTCAATGTATTCTCAATATAGGAAAGATTTATTATAGTGTGATTTGACTGAATACAGCATTTATTTTAGAGTATGGATTTATAGAATATGATTACTAATTTGCTTTGCTGTAATTTAAAAAAAACTCTCGCTCTCATTCTCATCCTATCTCTCTCCAATAGGTCTTCGGAAGGTATTGAATTACCGGAGCTGGGTTTTTACGCAACTGGAATTTTTTATTTGGATGAAGCATCTCATACTGAAGTTGAGACTGAATTTGCCGATTTGGCTAAAAGTATTGGAATTGAAGTAATTGGTTGGCGTACAGTACCAACAAATCAGAATGGTATCGGTGCAGTGGCTCGAAAATCAGAACCGCTTTCGCGTCAAGTGTTTGTTGGTCGTCCGAATGAAATGGACGAGAAGACATTCGAACGTCAAGTGTTCGTCTTACGGAAGCGTGCCACCCACAAATTGGCAAAAGAGGGTCGACGCTGTTATATTTGCTCTCTTTCTGATAGAACTATCGTTTATAAAGGCCTCTTCACTTCTGATCAACTTTGGGAATATTACACTGATCTAAGGGACCCAGAATTTGAAACATATTTAGCTTTGGTGCATACACGTTTCTCAACAAATACCTTCCCCTCGTGGGAGAGGGCACATCCATTGCGTGTGCTAGCACATAATGGTGAGATTAATACTTTACGTGGCAATGTCAATCTGATGAAGGCACGTGAAGGCGTTATGCAAAGTGAACTATTTGGAGATCAGTTGAAGAACCTGTATCCGGTAGTTGAGCCAAATCTTTCCGATTCGGGTTCTTTTGATTGTGTTTTGGAATTTCTAACAATTGCTGGTGAACGCACTTTGCCCGAAGCCGTAATGACTATGGTGCCAGAGGCGTGGCAAAATGATAAAACGATGCCACAAGAAAAGCGCGATTTCTATCAATGGGCAGCATGCGTTATGGAGCCATGGGATGGCCCCGCATTGATATCATTCACGGATGGTCGTTTTATTGGTGCTGTTTTAGATAGGAACGGTTTACGTCCATCGCGTTTCTACGTTACCAAAGATCAGGTGCTTATCATGGCATCCGAGGTTGGTGTTTACGATGTAGATCCATCACAGATTATATTGAAAAGTCGTTTGAAACCAGGACGTATGTTATTAGTCGATACGCAAGAAAAGAAAATAATACAAGATATTGAATTGAAGGCAGATATTGCCAAATCACGACCACATTCCGAATGGCTACAGCAAAAGGTAAGATGAGGTTTTGTGATCGATTACTAAAGCGTTAAATTTCATATATCGTAAATTAGACCTCACTGGAATAATAGAATAATTAACATACTGAAGTAAATTATTGATTTCATTGAGTATTATTTTCACTTAGTGAAGATATTAATAGTATTTTGTACAATTAACTTTGCTTTGTTATTCCTCTAATGCTCATCGAAATTATTGGAATAACACCTTTAGATGGTAAGTGAGATATTATGAAGTGAAAAACTGATTATCGATATTCGAAGAGAAATTTTGTAAATTTTACAGCCTGAATTCAAAAGCTCTCACTTCAACGAGAAATTCATTGAGAAGAGACGATCTCACTCCCACAAACACAGTTTAAAAATTTAATTTAGTTGGGCGGAACTCTTGCGCTCTCTTTCTGTTAACAAAAGATTTTACGAAAAATATCGCATGACTTGCGAATCGGTGTGAACTTTTGTGCAGAAATTTTAAAGAGAGCGATGTGATTTCGACAATTAGATTTAAAATAACGATTGAAATCTTTTTCTTTTACTTATAATAATTATTATTTGCTTTAGAGAGTGAGAGGACTATTGCCGCTGTCGCTGCAACGTTAGAATTCGGGCTGTTAAGTTTTATATATTCAAAATTTACTATTTTTAATCGTTAGCAGCCCAGACAAAAGAAAGAATGCTTCTCTTAAGCTAAACATCTCTAAATACCCTTTTTTTAATTCTACATTCTAAAATTATTCACAATAGATTACCATCGAAGAAATTCGAAACGCCAATGCTTTTGTAACGCATGCTGCTGAACGCGATTTAGCATCCGTTAACGGCAATAATGCAGCTCATTCAAAACCGGGTATTTTCGATCTAAGACTTCCCCTTTACGGATACACATCGGAAACGGTCAATATGTTGCTAGTACCGATGTTCAAGAATAAGTAGGTCTATCCGTTTATAATTTTCAACTATTCTCTTTTCATCATCATCGAAATTCGTTTATCAAATATTAGGAAAGAAGCCCTGGGTTCCATGGGAAATGATGCACCTCTTGCTTGTCTCTCATCATTCCAACCTTTACCGTATGAATATTTCAAACAGCTTTTTGCTCAAGTTACAAATCCACCAATTGATCCATTCCGCGAAAAAGTTGTTATGTCAATGCAGTGCCCTATTGGCCCAGAGGCCAATCTACTAAAACCGTCGGCAGAGCAGGTTCATCGTATTTGGTTGCCCCATCCAATTCTTAGCATTCCGGATACCAATCTGCTTAAACTCAACACGCATCGCGGTTGGAAAACAAAAGTTTTGGATATCACATTCCCGTATAGTGAAGGTGTCCAAGGTTACATCGATTGTATAGAAAAGATTTGCCGCGATGGTGCTGCGGCTGCAGACGTCGAATATCAACTATTGATCCTTAGCGATCGCAATGCTGGTCCCGGACGAGTACCCGTTTCGGCATTGCTGGCTCTTGGTGCACTTCATCACCATCTCATCGAGACTTTGCATCGTATGAAAGTGGGCATTATTGTTGAGACGGCAGAAGCCCGCGAAGTCCATCATATTTGCGTGTTACTCGGCTACGGTGCTGATGCCATTTGTCCTTACCTGGCTTTCGAGCTGGCTCAAGCGTTACGTGACGAGGGTGTTATAAGTCACGATGTTAGCGACAAACAAATTTATGCCGCTTATACCCAAGCCATTGATACTGGCATTGCCAAAGTTATGGCAAAAATGGGTATCAGTACATTGCAATCATACAAGAGTGCTCAGATATTCGAAGCTGTTGGCATCGGGAAAGAGTTAATCCATAAGTGCTTCCGCGGCACGCACAGTCGTATTGGTGGTGTCACTTTGGAAATGTTGGCCAAGGATGGGCTGGAACGATTTGAACTCACGTATTGTAGAATATCGCCAGATATCAAAATCTTACGTAATCCCGGCCAGTACCATTGGCGTCATGGTGGTGAGGCACACATCAATGAACCATTATCGATTGCGAACTTACAAGAGGCCACGGTTAATAAAAATGTCAAAGCTTTCGAGGCATTCAAGGCGACAACTTTGGAAAGTGTACGCAAATGTACGCTTCGTGGTCAATTAGAATTTGTAACGGATCGTGAAAAGATCGATATATCCGAAGTGGAGCCCGCTAGCGAAATTGTAAAACGGTAATAAAATTAAATATAAATATTTTACAGAAACACGATAACGACTGATTGTGCTTCTTTTGTAGATTTGCTACAGGAGCAATGAGTTTCGGTAGTATTTCTTTGGAGGCACATCAAACCCTAGCGATTACGATGAATCGTATTGGTGGAAAGAGTAACACTGGTGAAGGTGGTGAGGACTCCGATCGATACTTAAGTAAGTATTCTAGAGTGTATTGCTTACACGATGGCTATAATAAAATAATATTAATATTTAAAAACTCTTCTTACAATTGAAATAATAGATCAGGATCTCATAAATAATCGCCGATCCGCCATTAAACAGGTGGCCTCAGGTCGTTTCGGTGTTACTGCATCCTATCTGGCCAATGCTGATGATTTACAAATTAAAATGGCTCAAGGTGCTAAACCAGGTGAAGGTGGTGAGCTGCCGGGTTACAAAGTAACCAAGGATATTGCAAAAACACGTCATTCCGTGGCCGGCGTAGGACTTATTTCACCGCCACCACATCACGATATCTATTCCATTGAGGATTTAGCCGAACTTATCTATGATTTGAAATGTTCGAATCCAAAAGCTAGAATCAGTGTTAAACTGGTGTCCGAAGTAGGTGTTGGTGTTGTGGCTTCTGGTGTGGCCAAGGTAGGTATTCAAAGGGCTCCACGAAGATTTTATTGTATTATATTAATTAATTTTTGTTTTATATTCTGTCTGAATTATTTAATCAGGGTAAAGCAGAACACATTGTAATTTCGGGACATGATGGTGGTACTGGCGCTAGTTCGTGGACTGGCATCAAGAATGCTGGTCTCCCCTGGGAATTGGGTATTGCGGAAACGCATCAAGTACTTGTTTTAAATAATCTACGATCAAGGTAAGCTACTACAATCTATCATCTCCTTCCTAACTATTATCATGAAAAATTTTCGAAGAGACGCCTGGTTATCCAGATCACGTTACTTGTCACTGGATGAAAGGATGAAAATTTAGTTGAGTGTAGAAAGTACAAGATTTGGGCTTTTAACATTGTTTGTTAGAGCCGCAAAAGTGCGGACCTCGATTAGATCGTTAGTAATATTAATAAAGAAAGAACTGTTACTTACCTAACGAAACGTATTTATCAGAATCGCTCCTGTGAGATGTGATGATGATAAAGTTTAGCCATATTTGTTATTGTTGCCATAGTTGCGTTTCCATGCCGTCGTTCTAACCTACACGTCGTCGAGGATGCCCCTGTGACCCAAAACTCGCTCTCGTACTCGGCAAACAGTCGCGGACACACAAAAAAAACCAATACCAGGAACCGGACTCAAAATCGTACTTAATACATGTGCATGTGTATGCGTGCAAACAGTGTTTTGTAAATGTTTTTATTTTATAGTTCGTACGATGTTCGTTATCGATTGTTCTGTTGTCGTTCTTCAAAACGATTTCGATCACGTTCAGTCAATCATTCGATCTCAAACAGTCAGTCAGTGAGTCAGTCAGTCAAAGAATCAATCGCTCGCTAGCTGCGGAATGAGTTTCATTAGTAATTTTCTACTCATTATATAATTATTCCTAATTGAATTTGATGTAATAATGTATATATTTTACATGTTTTCGATCAATCATCAACAAACAATCGACTTTCGCTTAAAATTCAAAACGCAGAGTAATTGTTCAGGCTGATGGTCAGCTGCGTACCGGCTTTGATGTTGTTGTTGCGGCATTATTGGGTGCCGATGAATTTGGTTTTAGCACAGCACCGCTGATTGTAATGGGTAAGTGATGAGTAAAAAAATTAGCGATGATTTATATTTATTATCTTTCATTATTCGAAAATATTGGACTTTCTTTCAAAATACGGTACATAAACGTTATGTTTTAGGTTGCACCATGATGCGGAAATGCCACTTGAATACATGTCCTGTCGGCATTGCTACTCAGGATCCTGTGCTACGTAAAAAGTTCACTGGCAAACCGGAGCATGTGATAAATTTCTTTTTCATGTTAGCCGAAGATGTAAGAATTAAATATGAAATAATTCAACACGAACTTTTTCACTGTACGAAATTTTAATCATCATTTCATTTAGATTCGTAAAATCATGGCCGAATTAGGCATACGTAAATTCCAGGATCTTATCGGTCGCACCGATCTGCTTAAAGTATCAGCTCGTCTAACTCCCAAAGCGCATGCTTTGGACCTTTCCTTGTTATTGAAGAATGCTTTAGAGCTGAGACCACGTGTAAACATCGTAGGCGGATCAGTCCCTCAAGATTTCCAGCTAGAAAAACGTTTGGATAATCAATTGATTGACAAGGTGCAGAATATTTTCAACGGCACCGAGGACAATATCACTCTGAAAATGCGAATAAACAATGAAGAACGCGCTTTTGGTTCAACTTTAAGTTATCACATTGCTTGGTATTTCCAAAAAATAATAATAATAATTACGAAAAATCGAGTGGTTATTAATAATTGTTGTTCTTTCGTTTGAATCAATTTATAGTAAATATGGTGAAGCTGGTCTACCACCGGGCAAAAGCATGGATATCTTTTTGGAAGGTTCTGCTGGACAAAGTTTTTGCGCTTTCTTAGCCGCCGGCGTAAATGTCACACTCAAGGGTGATGCCAATGATTATGTTGGCAAAGGTTTATGTGGTGGCAATGTAGTGATTATCCCTCCCGATACCGTACCATTTGAGTCACATCTGAATGTGATCGTCGGTAATGTTTGTTTGTACGGCGCAACAGATGGTCGTGCCTATTTCAGAGGTATTGCAGCGGAACGTTTCTGCGTACGGAATTCAGGTGTGACAGCTGTCGTTGAGGTGAGTTGATCCTACCCATTCTATCCATATCCGCCAATCTTCAATAATTATCTTATCGTTCATACGTTAAATGAAATAGGGTGTGGGTGATCATGGTTGTGAATACATGACCGGTGGAATCGTAGTCGTTCTTGGTCTGACAGGCCGCAATTTTGCGGCAGGCATGTCTGGTGGGATTGCATACGTCTACGATATTGACGGCTCTTTTAAACCAAAAGTAAATAAGGAAACAGTCGAATTGTTATCACTTGAATTAGATTCAGATATTGTATTGATTAAAGAGCTACTTGCCGATTTTATTGCAAAAACCAATTCAAAGATTGCCCAAGAAATATTGAACAATTGGTCTGAATCTCAAGTGAAGTTTGTTAAAGTTTTCCCCTACGAATACCAAAAAGCATTGAAAGATTTAGAAGCCGAAAAGACTGCAATTGATTCGAAAGCTATTGAGAATGGCAAAAACGAGCCTTCCATTAAGGACATCGAAGAAGCTATACAAGATGTTGCTTTAGAACAAAAACGGGCCGATCGCATTCTCGATAAGACGCGCGGTTTTATCAAATACAAGCGAGAAATATCTGTTTATCGCGATGCTGATGAACGTCAACGTGATTGGAACGAAGTCTACAATTTCCCACACGTTCGTAAAACATTGAAAATGCAGGCAGCACGCTGCATGGAATGTGGCGTACCATTTTGTCAGTCCAATGTACACGGATGTCCTCTTGGTAATATTATACCAAAATGGAACGATTTGGTATTCCATGACGAATGGAGAGAAGCCTTGCATCAATTACTGCAAACAAATAATTTCCCAGAGTTTACTGGACGCGTTTGTCCAGCCCCTTGCGAAGGCGCCTGTGTCTTAGGTATCTCTGAGCCTGCGGTGACCATTAAGAACATTGAATGCGCTATCATTGACCATGCTTTTGAGCAAGGCTGGATTAGGCCGGAAATACCGGAACAACGTACGGGAAAGCGCGTTGCGATTGTAGGCTCTGGACCATCCGGTTTAGCGGCTGCGCAACAACTTAATCGTGCGGGTCACTTTGTTACCGTTTTCGAAAGGAATGATCGTGTCGGAGGCTTATTACAATACGGTATTCCTACTATGAAACTATCGAAGGATGTAGTTAAGCGGCGCATAGATTTGATGACCGATGAGGGCATTGAGTTCCGTACAAACGTACACGTTGGAAAGGATCTAAAAGCTGAATTTTTATTAAACGAGTAAGCAAGCTAATATCTCCATTCCAAAGACAGTCTCTGCAGTAATTCCTAATGTATTTATAATTTTATAGATATGATGCTTTATTAATTACCACCGGTTCGACTTGGCCACGTGATTTGCCTCTGGCCAATCGTGATCTCGATGGCATACACTTTGCCATGGAATTTTTAGAAGCTCAACAGAAGCGACAATTAGGTAGCAAGAAGGCTATAATCTCGGCAGAGGGTAAAGATGTTATTATCATTGGTGGCGGCGACACTGGATGTGATTGTATCGCTACTTCACTCCGCCAAGGCGCCAAAAGTATTACAACTTTCGAAATTTTACCCACTCCACCGAATAAGCGAGCCGACGATAACCCTTGGCCACAATGGCCAAAGGTATTCCGGTTAGTATTTTCTTGGAATTTATACAATAAATCGAACTCTCTCATCACATTTTCATTCCAGTGTCGATTACGGCCACGAAGAAGTACGCGTTAAGTTCGGTAAAGATCCGCGGCAATACTGCACCACTACTAAGGAATTTATTGGTGAAAATGGTCATATTACGGGCGTGAGGACTATTGAAGTTGAATGGACAAAAACGCCAACGGGTCAGTGGAGCATGAAGGAAGTTAGCGGCACTGAAAAATATTTCCCAGCCGATCTAATTCTCTTGGCTATGGGTTTCTTGGGCCCAGAAAAGACTGTACCAAATGAGCTGGGTTTGGAATTGGATGCTAGAGGAAATATTAAAGCTTGCAATGGGTCATATGGTACATCAAATGATAAAGTTTTTGCTGCTGGGGGTAAGTTTTTTCATAAGCGCTGATTAAAACTTGTAAGAGAAATCTTATATCATTTCTAAAAATTTCTTACAGACTGTCGTCGTGGTCAATCATTAGTTGTATGGGCCATCACCGAAGGACGTCAAGCGGCACGTCAAGTAGATTCCTATCTGATTGGCCGTCCAAGTGGTTTACCAGGACCTGGTGGCGTAATTGATCCCTCACGCAAATCATAAACTGTCTGAACACGCTTTGAAATTTTTGTGATTCTTTAAAGATTAATTTTCGTTTCAACTTTTCGACAACAATAATTTTGCATTTCATTTTTGAGAATATTTTAAGAATTAAGGAAAGACCCATTTGAAATATGTACGTTTTTAACATGCATATATTTGTCAATTCATAATAGTATTATGTTTTTAATGGTGTATACGCGAGAGCAACTTATATTTCTTATGCTTCTAACTTTACCAAAGTATAAAAGTTTAATAAAATATTTTGAGAACATTATATAATTGAGAACATTATATTAAAACTAATTTAAAGATCAAGATCCCTCAATTAGATGAAAAGAAAAAAAATATAGTATACCTAGAAGCACATAAAAATGAATATACCTAAAAAATTTATTGTTAGTATATATTTATATATAATACTTTTATTTCAATTTTTCTGCTTAATTCTTTATATAATTTCATATTTTTTGAAATTTAGACATTTCATTGAAAAGAAAAGTTTTATTATATCTGATTATATCTTTTTCAAAGTTATGAAGCTAAGACAATAACTAGAAGGTAACTTTTAAAGCCGATATTTCTATTTAATACTTTAAAATTTGTTGATTCCGTAAGGAAACGACTAAAAGTTTATAACGTAGAAAGTATTGTGATTTGCCTGCTTACTAAACATTTCGTTTAGAAATTTTAAATCTGGAATTGAGATGTTTATAAAACATGTTGTCCAAGTTTAGCAGAGTATATATATATATATATATATATATATATATATATATATATATATATATATATATATATATATATATATATATATATATATATATATATATATATATATATATATATATATATATATATATATATATATATATATATATATATATATATATATATATATATATATATATATATATATATATATATATATATATATATATATATATATATATATATATATATATATATATATATATATATATATATATATATATATATATATATATATATATATATATATATATATATATATATATATATATATATATATATATATATATATATATATATTTAAGCATATACACATACTCGTATTGGATTGATAGAGAATTCACAAGTTTCAATTTCACATTTCAACCCATATGTTTTCCGGTATTAGGTTTATTAAATAAATATCCATGGCATGTTCTAAAATCCGACTTACGTAGCTTGGTATTGGATTTAACAATTTTGGCAATTGCGGCAGGGGTGTCTTAGGTGTTCTAAGAACTAACTTTTTCAAGAATTTGATTGCGGATAAATTCAATAAACATATATTGGAATTGATTCTGAAATTAGGGTTCTTGAACAGGAGCACTCGTGGACCTCATATAAATCACAGAATGGAAAATGGATATTAAATTTTTAATTATTTATTGGTATTAATACAAAATATATAAAAGAATAGAGCAATTGAAATTAAAGAGAAATTCACATTTAAATTATGAGAGAAAAAATGTTATAATAGTAAATTTTTTCGTTGATGAAGAGAATGTTTTATGTACACACGTCGACTATGCAAACCCAAATAACACAAAGAATTTTTAAGAGTTCCATTAAAAAGTCTGCTTGGAGGAGCTTTGGCCAGTAATCAGTTTACAGTTTACAGTCTGCTTGGAGGAGCTTTGGTTTTGATCAGTAATACTACAAAATTTTAGAACTTCCAAAAAACAAACATCTATTCTTTAAAATTTGATTATATTAATTTCTATTAATTTAACATATTTCGAAGCATTCGTACCCAATTGTCGAAAATTGTTATTAAAGATCGCCGAAATTCTGAAGTAGATTTTAGAGCATGATGGTTGTTTATTTATGTATTACTAATAGTTGTAGAATTATTTTGAAAATGAAAAGTTTGAAATATCGTTACGAAAAATAATTTCATGATATGACCATAAAAGTTATGATATAATAATAAAAATATATACTTCAAAATATACGTACCTATATCTATATCTAAAATCTATTAATAAATGTTATCATGCATTCGAAGAATATAATAATAAAATGCAATGAAAACTATAGGGATATAATTTCTCTGCTTGGACTCTCATTAAAGCCAAACCATTTCTACACGTTCAGATATTCTGGTTGCAGAAAGAATTGTAAGAGTTGCTAAACCTGCCCTAGGAAGTTATTTGCTATTACCAATAAAAAATGCGCATAAAAATCAGCTCGCATATTTTGGCTTACGCAATTTGTCATCGCACTGTTTCAGTTTTCGTATAATTTTTTTATTTATTTGATAGAAACTTGCTCTTTCACTAATTTCCCTAAATTTCAAATCAATGTTTGCTATCAATTTAATTGAAGTAGTTTCCCTCCCCTTTTCCAACCATCGTTGTAATTGGAGTCGCCGTACAATCTGCATGTGTAATTAAACTGCAGAATTTTGTGCATATGTCCGTTTTGTTTAGTAAACTAAACAGCCCATAATTGCAAAAGAACTTCATCTACCGAATACCGGCAAAGCGATCTCATAAGAAAATTTGCGCATTTACATAATATTGAAAAAGATAGAAATCAACGTCGCTTGTACGATCGCAACGTTACCCTTGAATTATCGACTTCATATCAGGAATATTGCTGCTTTTTTCATGATTGCATTTATTTACTGATCAACATTTTTCTTAAATTTATTATTAATGGTTTACGTATGGAATACTTATGTATTTTATATACGTATATATAAAAAAATAGATTAAAATACAGAAATCAGCAGTTTATATTAATAAACTGCGCAAATTGTTTTAAATCATTGGGAATATTTAATAAAATAACAATACCCTGCTCCCTTCAAACACCATCAAAACACTGTGCCACAATTTGTACATCGCTTTTCCTTCATCGCAAGACAACAAAGCACACCAACCGGAAAGAAAACAATAGCACAAAGAAGCCCGAGACACGAATAGGAGTCCTCAAGGTAACCAATACGACAAGCTGGACATGCGCCAATTACAATGATTTCCGTTGGAACGGTCGCAACCGGTTGTACAACAACATTAACGGGTCTCGACTCAAATGCTCCATATGTTGGAACAAAACCACCAGCAGGTTGTGCCGGGGGTGGCGCAGACGGAGAACCAAAATTCAAATTGACTGTTTGGGGTTGAGTAAATCCTGAGGCAAAATAACGTTATAAGATTACTTCATCCTTCATAAGTCCTAAATCTAATTAAACTTACCGGCGGCTCGTGGAGGAGACTGTGGATTATTCGGAAAATTTACTGCCTCCTCATAAGTTGGTGGTGATTTCGCCGCTGTTGCTGCCGACATACTTTTATTTGTTTTTAATATTTAATTTGCAAAATAAAATTATAAATGTTCGCCCATGACTCATGAATTAATCCATCCAAACCTTTTAGTTCATTCTTCAATTGCGAATAATTATCCCATTCCTCCTTCACACAAATTATCGTATTTCCTTATTTCTTTTAATATGTAAAGCAATTTATCCCTTCAAATCTGACATGTATGTCAGACACTGGTCCTAGTGATTCTTAATGCACTTTATGTACCGCTAAAACTTGTGCATGGAAGAGATCAGTACCTCAACATATTATTTCTTTTCCAATACAATTATTATGCTTCCGTTGAAATCAATGCTTTTCATCTATTATATATGAGAGTATTTCGAGCCTTTACTTAGGCCGTTGGGGGTATCTGGTCATATCATACATATAACGTATATATATGTATATGTAAATATATATATATATATATATATATATATATATATATATATATATATATATATATATATATATATATATATATATATATATATATATATATATATATATATATATATATATATATATATATATATATATATATATATATATATATATATATATATATATATATATATATATATATATATATATATATATATATATATATATATATATATATATATATATATATATATATATATATATATATATATATATATATATATATATATATATATATATATATATATATATATATATATATATATATATATATATATATATATATATATATATATATATATATATATATATATATATATATATATATATATATATATATATATATATATATATATATATATATATATATATATATATATATATATATATATATATATATATATATATATATATATATATATATATATATATATATATATATATATATATATATATATATATATATATATATTTCGCAAATTGATAATAATTATGATCTTTTTACTATTTCTGTTATTATTTTCGAATATGTATCTTTTCTAAAAGCTATTCGTACATGTATTAATTAATTAAGAAATATTATATAAATATCATTAAACTTAGTTAAGAAATATTATATAAATATCATTAAACTTAGTTTTTCCTACCGGGTTTCCATATTCCAACAGCAATGCTGCCAATCAATATATATCAATTATTGCATGTAGTTTTCCATGTTGTTGTTCTTATTTTTATTTGACGTAGGACATCAATTTTTACTAGGGCAGGTATTACTTTTACCTTTCTCGCTGCTTCCGCTATAAACTTTCACGACTATATCAAAATTTCAGCAGAAATCGTCGACATATATTTATTATACAACTAGCTTAATTAAATTATTAATACTAATAAAAAATTAGAACTAAAATGGCGAAAATGGCATTTCAACATCAGGCCGGCACAGCAATGGAATGCCTAAGTGTAAGTTTATATTAATAGAAATAGAAACTATGGTTTCTGGCTGAGCTCCACCCAATCATTAAACAAGATTCAAATTGCTTTGTAAAATGTCTATCATTGAAATGTTATAGATTCCAATAACTCTGCACAAGGAGATTGATTACGATCAGGAAGGGCGTGAAATACTCAAATGTGGTTTTAAAATTGGTGGTGGTATTGATCAAGATTACAAAAAGAGTCCACAAGGCTATACAGATTATGTGAGATCAACGCAATTAATTGACTGATAATGAGATATACTAGAATTCATCTGCATTTCTAGGGTATTTATGTGACTGAGGTTCATGAAGGCAGTCCAGCGGCACGAGCTGGTCTGCGTACACATGATAAGATTCTGCAATGCAATGGTTATGATTTTACCATGGTTACCCACAAGAAAGCTGTAAGCTATATTCGCAAGAATCCTGTACTGAATATGCTAGTAGCGCGAAAAGGTGTTACTTCAACATAAATATGGATTTCTGCCAACGGATATGCAAGAAGTTTTTGCTGGAAAGTTTCTCATTTCAACAATTGCGTTTTAAGGCATATCATATAAATATTAATTGATTGGGTTACTTCAGTATTTATATATTACACATGATGGGTTTTTACCACAGCCTATACCACTTTCTCATATAACATTTAAGTTCGTTATTTATTTATATAGAAGGGGGTATTGTTTTTTAGATTTGCATTCACATGCGTTCTCATTTTTTTTAAATTTACATTTGTATTACTTAAATATTTGTTTTTTTTTTCAAAACCAAACTACGTACTTAATAAGCAATAACTTCTAAACTATATACAACCAAAACTAATAATGAATATCTCGAATCGCCAAAATATATGCGTATAATGCTGATGTTATTCAAAATATTCGAACATTTTGTATCGCATATTTTAGAATTTGTTTTTTCTAAATCTTTATACATTTTATTTACAATAACAAATTACAGAAATAGGCTGAACTAGATTAATATTTTATTAAAATTTTTTATATAAATTTAAGTAATTAATTAATAAACAATTCGTTTTGAAGTGAATTTTTAAAAATGTGTAAAAGGAAAATATTCAGGGAATAAATGCGATAATGCTACCAACCAGTAGCTTCTCGCATTTCAAAACAAAAATTTCAAGCTTATCATTCCAAATATTATAAAATTTATTGTGATAACAGAGTAAGCCAATAAAACTATTTGATAATTTTCAACTTTTCTGAATTTAATTTTTACAACACAAATTCCCATAAACGAATCCTGAATGGATTTAACCGTAACGGATAAATCTAGTGAGGCTTCTCATCTCATCCCCTCAAGTCTGCCAACGGTATAAATTAAAAAAAAAATTATAAATTGTGAATACATTTTACACCTTCATTTTTATTTGAATGTGAAATAATTTACATGTGATCATATATACGTTCGAAAAGCAATTGTTTTTTGTCTAATCTTATATTTGGCTAAATCATCGCATTTCGAATAACGAAATACAAATAAAATAAAATGCACATGGAGCAAAAGGAACATTTAATAGACACATATATAAAGAATACACAATACGTAGAAGCTTGTTTAAGATCTAAAAACAGACGTTATTCGACGAATACTCCCAATGAGGATTTTAAAAATATCCCAATTTTTTTTAAAAAGCCTATGGCATGAAATATTTCAAAAAATACATATAATTAACTGTGATCATGGTTATTTAGTGGCATAACCATTTGGATTATTACTTTGCCAACGCCATGTGTCGGCACACATATCATTAATACCACGCTTTGCTTGCCATCCTAAAGCCTTGGCTGCTAGTGATGCATCCGCATAGCATGTTGCTACATCTCCGGCACGCCTTTCCGTTAATTCATAATTGATTTTGCGTCCAGAGGCTTTTTCGAATGCCTGTACTATTTCCAATACCGAATACCCGACACCGGTACCCAAATTGTAAGCAAAGAAACCAGTTTCCGCAATATTACGCAACTTGTCCAAAGCTTTTACGTGACCTTCAGCTAAGTCGACTATATGAATATAGTCACGTACACCGGTACCATCTTTGGTTGGAAAATCCGAACCGTACACCCGTAACAAATTTCGACGCCCTACAGCGACCTGCGCAATATATGGCATCAAATTGTTTGGTTCACCATTTGGATCTTCACCAATGCGACCGCTCGGATGTGCGCCAACTGGATTAAAATAACGCAAAGACACCACAGCCCAACGCTACGATCGGGGGAAAAAAAAGAACAACGACATTGCATTATTGAAAATGCGACGTAATAATTCTATTGAAATTTAAATTGGGTTACAAACTTTATCAGATTTGCAGAGATCCTTTAGAATCTCTTCTGTGAAATATTTGGTCTTGCCGTAAGGATTTGTACAATTACCAGTCGGATGCTCCTCAGTGACGGGCAGAAATTGTGGTTCTCCATAAACGGTGGCGCTTGAACTATAAACGAATTTGAAAACATTATTATCGGCCATCGCTTCAAGCAGAATATTAGTTCCGGTCATATTATTGTGGTAGTATTGCAAAGGAATACGGCAAGATTCTCCAACAGCTTTCAAAGCAGCGAAGTGAGCAACCATGTCAATTTTGTGCTAGAGATATTATAACTAGTGGTTATTTTTATATGGAAATATATATCGTAAATTAGTATAAAATACATAGATTCAGTTTCGGGGAACAATAATAGAATTTAAGAAATATTACAATTTCAAAAACATTAATAATGAACATTTTAGGTTTTTTAGTGTATTTAAGGGAAGAGAGTGGGCAAAACTAGTGGTAAATCAGTGCTAATGAAATTAGTAAACAAATTAGTTTATCAAACCGCTTAACGATCAATTATTCCTCAGCATTTACTATGACACTTTTCAACGCCACGCCCATAAACAGCGTGAAATTATGTAAAAACTTATATTAAATATATGCATAATTACTAAGTTGGACATTGACCTCATCAAGAGACGGGACAAGGATTAATTTTGCTACAAATGCTCTATGAAGCACATCGGCAGACATATGAGAGAGAGAAATCAAATTATAATTTCCAAACGTTTGCTCTTCTCACCTCAACAACTACATGCAAATTAGAACCACCTGGTTATCAGAATGAGGAACCAAACCATACTATTTGTAAGAATTTTAGAAAACAACAACAAATTTAAGAGCATGACTAAGAATGAAAAATTAAGAACATACGAAAAACTAACAACAACCGCTGGACAACAGTTTTCAGTTTCGTTAGAGCTGTTTTATTGTTGTTGCTCTTTTTTTTTTTGCTTTTGCTCACTTTTCAAGTCAATCATAATGATGCTGATAGTGTGCGTTTGAAGTATTTTCTGTTTGAATTGCGAGTAATTAAATAGAAACTGTCGACATCTAATTTTGCCACATATTAATGGTACTAAATACGTGCTTCTTCTTTCAGTTTTTTTACTGATAACACATACAACGATTGAATATCTTCTTGCGGATATTTCTTATCAACGACGTGAAGATAAAAATACTGATGAAAAATTGAAAAAGCCACGATCACCATTTTATGAAAACGTTCTTAAAAATCAATGAACTGCAAAGGAAGTTAGATTTAAAAAACCAACATTTTTAAAGAATTGAAATGGGCCAGAGTCAGAATTGGACTGAATTTTAGGCAAATTTACCTCTTGAAAGACAGAACGAACTTGTTCCCTTTCCGTTATATCGACTCTATAGAAGTCCAGTTCCTTGCCTGTGATTTCTTGAACGCGACACAAGGCTTCTGGTAATTTTGATGATGCGGAACTATAAGCATTGCATAGATTATCGATACAGACGACTTTGTAACCAGCATTTAACATTTCAAGCACTGTATGGGAACCGATGTAGCCAGCACCACCGGTGACCAGTACTGTAGGTGGTGCCATAATTTTCTGTCAGATCTTCGAATAATCTAAACAATATTAGAAACATAATAAAAGTCTAGTTTTTAATACAAAGCGAAAATTTGTAGAATACCTTTCGTGTTTGTTAGTTTTTCTTAAGTTCTGTAATATTTCACCTTCTCAGCCTCCTTCAATTAATTTCACTTCTTTTTCAATTGGTTAACGGAATTCAATTGGTAACCGGAATGTTTTTATGGAATGTTCAGTAATTCCTAACGAACTCTTCTTTGATGACCCAAACACGCTGTCAAAAACGCCAAATCGCTTCACAAGAGCCAATCAAACCTAAACTCCCTCCAAAAATTCAGTTCCGCACAAGCGACTCTTTTTAACTGGCAGAGCAACTTAAAATTAAGAGAGAATAACTAATTGTTGAACTCTAGGCTCGTAGAACACGTCGCTCTCAACTCCTTACTGTCTGCTATCCACGGCACCACTGCTTTTGTATTCATCAGTATCTTCTTATTATAGGCTGTTGTTTTACTGATAATGATGAAGCTCATTGGAGCTAGCTTACATCACAAAAGATAAATAATAGCTAGCAGTTGTAACGCTAATGGCAAATCATATCAAACATCAAAACCTGAATAGCTCATAAACTCGGAATTTGCAATAGTATGCTCTTTGTATGCCTTTGTATTATCGAACGACAAGCTCGCACGTCCGCGCGATTTCTTATTTGAAAGTATAATTTAAAACGCAAGTCTCACGCACGGAATAAACAAATTTGACCAATATTTGCCCACATCCCCGCTCCAATTTAATTCCATGTTGCGTGAATTCTAGAATATAAGAACCATCTGCTATTGTTCTCAAAAATAAAAGTGACATTCTCCGAGTCTTACAATCAAAATGACATTCTGTGAAACGTGGCTGCCATAACTTTGAAGTTAATATAAATCTGTACAATTTTTGGGTCATTGGAAAAGTAGTTCTGTTTTTCCAAACGAACATTTTGATCAACATGATCATTGCTTTTGGTCTACTGAATACAATTTTAATGATTAAAAGTACTAAAGGTTGTAGTCAAAAAGCATAAAAATTTATCAAATAATTCTCCCATTTATCCCACTAATTCTTCCGATTGAAATTTTTGATAATCAAAATATATAAAAAACTATTAAACTAGGAAATAGTTGCTAATAAAATATATTATGGTCTTTCAAAAAATCTTGAAATATCAGGCCAAATATAGGCAAATTCTCTGTAAATGACATTATTGCATTATTGTATTGTATGTTACAAAACAAATATACATGTCATTCTTAATTATAATAATTAAATGAATAAAATCTAATATTATTCATATAGGTCCCATGGGTTTTCCTTCCGAAATTTTTTAAAATAAGGCAACACCCAAGAATCCGCATTCCTTGTAAACTTTTTTTCTTTTGACAGAAATGTCAAAATTATTTACAACTTAAGGATCAGTGTTTCGCTGGGGCGAGAGTTCTTTAATTTTGCGACATTATTTCATCCTTAATTCTGCGAGATTTTTCACCTTTAATTCTGACTTGTAGAATATTCGGTTAATCGAACCTCAATTGGAAATGGCGAAAATTCTAAAGGCGGTAAGTTAATAACAAGTGATTAACTGCTTTGGGAATTTTCTGACCTAGTGTTATGTCACACGAGCAACCAGTGTTGCGTACGACATTTTTTAATCGGGTCGTTTACGTACGAGAAATCTGGCATTGTTTACTTGAATTGCAGGAAATCTAATATTAATTCGTGAAATGCAAATAATAATTTTTTATTAATTAGGATATTTATTTGTTCATTCGTTTTATTTATCATGTGTTGTATATTTAAGATTTATAATATAGGCTTAACTAACCATCTGACATGCCTCACGGATGTTGTTCTCCTTCATGTTGTTGTTAAAGCTATTGATGCTGATACCGAAAACAAAAACTATTTTCGTCGGCAACGCTTGTGGGCGTGGCTACAGCGTCTTAAAGTTTGAAATATAATCGTCGATTTCGCCTTCCCTTCAATACATAACGGCTTGATATTGGTACCGTTGGAAAGCTCATTAAAAGGCAATTTTTTATGTAAAATGACATTTTCTCCAAATATACATAGTTTTTGAAAAAAATACCATTTTGTGTTTTAGTACCTTTTTTTAGAATTCTAAACCTTTTTACACTTTTTATTTTGAATTCGAAAAAAAGGTAGTAAAACACAAAACGCTATTTTTTTCAAAAACTGTATATTTCGAGAAAATGTCATTTTACATAAAAAAATTGCCTTTTAATAAGCTTTCCAACGGTACAAATATCAAGCCGTTATGTATTGAACGTTAGGAGAAATCGACGGTTATATTTCAAACCTTAGAAGGCTGTAGCCACGCCCACAAGCGTTGCCGACGAAAATGGTTTTTGTTTTCGGCATCAGCAACAATACTTTTAACAGCAACAACAACAACAACAACATCCGTGAGGCATGTCAGATGGTAAGTTGTTCCATAATATAATTGTCTGTGCAGTCTACAGGCTTGACAGGATTAGCGGTTGCCAAAAATCCACATCATACCCTGTCTTCGCTCTACGGCAAAATTTTACGAGCCTTGGCGAAGATGCCTCAAGATGCAAGCTATCGGAAATATACAGAGCAGATTGTGCAGGAGCGTGCTAAAGCTGTGGAAATGGTAAATGATCTGAGAAATAAATAAAACCGTAGGTATCAAGAGAGGTTTCATTTACGTAGAACAAGGATATTGCGGCTTTAGAAAGAGCTATTGGTTGCGGTCAAGCAGAAGAGCTAATAGTACAGGCGGAAAATGAATTGATATTGGCACGTAAAATGTTAGGATGGAAGCCATGGGAATCATTGGTTCAACCTGCGCCACCAAAGCAATGGGATTGGCCACCAGCGCAAATCAGTGAACCGAAGGTTTAATTAAACGCTTCAAATTCTACGGAATGGAACTTCACTTACAAACACTAATAAATGAACAAATAAATAAAAAAATGGGTATACATACGAAGATTGATCTGTTTATATTAAGTATAAAATTTATATAATTTGCTTAACCAAGAACACAGCTTAAGCGTTATCAGTGAGTTTCGGAATTTTTCGTTGAAATTTTACAGCATTTAGTTTAATAACGGATTTCAACGTGATAACAACGAGATCGTATTACGAGATCATAACAATTCTTATTAGTTCATGATCATGATATTTGCCTGTAAATGTGTAATCATCCTATTTTGTGTAATCGTCTGTCCGACCTATGGAGCCCCGTATTATAAACATTACCATCTGAACTATCCTCGACAATTTACTGAACATCAACGTATTCGTCGTCAATTCGATCTACGTCTTTCCGCTGAACACGATGACAAAGAAGATGAAACTGAATTGGCATTAGAGGCTATTGCGAATCTATGGCGCAGTCAAGATGGCAATACACAAATCGAAGGATCCGCAAAAATTTTACATAACTCGAACTCGAATTCGGGTAATACACATTATTCAGCATCCTTACATTTACATCACGATTATAAGAAGAAATAAAATAATATTAGTTTATCCTAATTTTATATTCGTGATTTATTTATTTTTTTGTTCTTTCAATAGCTCCCACTGATTGGCGCCTTGGAATAAACATCAAATTGAATTGAATAACCAAAATGGACGGGCTTTTATTGCTCTCATTATTTGAATTATCGCATCAATTACTTTAACTTTTAGTTAAATGTTTCAATGATCTTTCAATCAGTCGAAGTGATAACGACGGAAATTGATAAACTCTGACATAGAGAACAAATAGATTATTCTAAACAATACTGAACATTCGAATAAAACGAACGAAACGGAAATGAGGAAAGGAAAGTGTTTTTATGCTTGAAATGAACGATTTAAATAGTTGCTCTAATAACCAGACGACATTTAGACAATAAACATTACAGTCATCTCATTACATTACATGTATTACGTGGTCTTTCATAATTATTTCGAAATCATCTTCGAAATTTCGTAAAAGGCTGCCAAATATTCAGGTAAATTGAACTCATACAAATTTACCAAAATTTACCAATCACTTCGTTTGTTTCGCTTCTCTTTTTGGATTGGAGTTAAAAACGTTAAACTCGAACGTTTGTAAGCTATAGAACAGTTTTTGTTGTTGGTGATTTAGGGTGTTTTTATTAGAAACACAACTACATCGGGATTGTTGAAATGTAAGCACCAATCGTCGTTTTCAATTTGATTAGCTGAGGGGAGGAAAGAGTTCCTAATAAAATTGTAAACATTTCGCCTCCGAAAAAAATTTCTCTAATAATTGTAGGTTAGAAAGAGTCAACAAAGCAAATTAAAATTTGCAAATGAAAGCCATCTCAAATGCTAATATTCGCAACATCTTCCGCTGCTCGTTTGCATAATAAGCGCTTCCGAACGAGGGTTCGATGTTCAATAAAGGTTACATTATAACCATATAACAACCATCAATAATGATTACATTTAAAAGGGATTCGAGTGCCAAATTCGCCACCCGTTTACTTTGAAAAAGCGTTAGCTACGTGCACAGGGTGTGCCAAATTTTAGCTTTTCAACGAATTCGCATTAATATAAAATAAAAAAGTGTTTAGTATTATAACTTCTCCATAAAAAAGAATAATAATCTTTATTTATTAGTTGTGAATTAAGTTCTTGCTTTTTTCTTTATTCGTCAGGATTTTTTATCGAAGAAAGAATGAATTGAATTTTTTAAATATGAAAAAATTATAAAAAACACATTTAGATTGGTTTTATGTATTTATGTATTGTATATATTTACGTTTGTATTTTTTATATATGCTATAAGTTTTTAATTTTAAAAGTAGCACACCGAGATTTTTTCATTTCGTATTACAATTTTTTGTTGTTGTTTTTTAGTGTTTGTAAATATTTTAATGCTGAATGTCAAGGAATCATTAAAAATGCAAAATTTTCATTTTTAAGGTATTTAAAAAAGGTCTAATTATAATATTTTTATTTTTCAATTTAAAATATACTCAAATCAAAATATTTACGCAAAGATGTTTTACATTTAATTTAAATTTTAAATTCACAATTTTAAGATATTTTTTATATCTATGAATTTATGAAAAGGTTTCGAACTGATTATTTTTTAAGATTACAGTTATGACATTTTTTTGCATCGTTTATTTATTTCTTGTTTAATTTTGCTTGTACGTCTTTCTAATTTTAATTAATTTATTGCCTAAAATACTTAATTTTTGATCACAATGTTTCCGCGTTTTTACTTTTTGCTCACAATTTCATTTTGGAATTTCTCAAGCCAAATTTTATATTAAAATCGAAAAAGACTTTTTACGAACTTTCTGTTCTTACTTTTCGTTTTCTAAGTCGTTTTTCTGCATATTTGGAGTAGGCCGAAAATTTTATCTTTTGTTTTATTATAAATTATATTTTTTATTATAAATTATATTTTTATATTTTTTATTTTGAAATAAATGTCTTATTCTTTGAACAGCTCTTTGGAAAGTTGTAAAGTAAAAAAAACATTTTAGAAAATCCAAAATTTTATATAATGCAAGATTTTATATAAAATTAGTAACTTGTATTTATTCATTAATTGAATGATTAACATTCGATTTAACTGCATATTTCTATATCAATAAAATGTTATATTAAAAATTACATACTTTTATCATCAGTTGGCAATAGTTTCGTAATTACGTTCTTTAAATTGCTTTAATTTTTCTTTCAAATAAATTATTATTAAATAATTCTTTATTAGTCGATGTTGGAAATTATAACTATATAAAAATAAAAACTAAACAAATCATTTAAAAATCATTAACCTTAATTAAAAAGATCATTTTCCAAATTGGCATTCCGTCACGATTGTTGAGATTTCATATTTTAAATTTCATGCTAATTGTAATAGTGATAACGAGAGTATTTTTAGCGAATATTTTATCGCCAAAATTCCTCGTTTGATTTGCTTAGGAGACAAATTTCTTATCAGCGAACAGGAATGCATTTGCCTTGTATTCAGAGCAGACCGTTATTACACGCTGGTTTCACAAACGCAGAACGTTTGTAAAACGAAAATTACCACTCCTTCCATTTTAGAACGCTTTCACTAATATCTGTCAATTTAGTTTTTTCCTAAAAAAGATTATAAAGCTCAATAATTTTGCAAGTCAATCAATTTGACATAATTAGAATTTTGAGAATTTTCAAAGATATAAAAAGCAAAAGAAAAACATAAAATTTTGAAGTTATAAAAGATTAACAAACAATTTCATCGAATGCGATACGCGATATTTTTTGTTCACAAATAAAACAAATAAGAATTTTTAAATAATTTTATTAAATTTTCAAAAAATTATAGCGTATTGTGTTTTAAATATTTTATATATTTTTGCCATTATTTACATTAATAAAAAATTCTACAATATTGCGATTTCAATTTTGTTTTGTTTACTATTTTGATATAATATTCTCGCTTTCTATTTCTTCGAAGAGTTTGTGTTTGTGTAATTTTATAGAAAGAAATAACATCATTATCAATGACGATATATCACTACTACTTAAAATACAATCAAACTATAGTTAGAAACTAAATAATGCAATAATTCCTACTAAAATTAAACATTCGCGTTTAGGTCGAAAATAACGTACTTCTAGTAGTATTTAAAACCTCTTTTGCTGTTCATAAAAAAATCAATGATACTCTCGCAATAATGAAAAAACTAAATAAAAATTTAAAATTTTTCAAATTGTTTTATTTGTTGTTGTGTTTGCTTTTTCTTTTTGGAATTATTATTTTAAACATATTTACAGACTTAAAAACAAATTAAGGCATTTATTTTATATTATTAAAATTTTTGTTTTGCGTTTTGGCAATTAAATATTTTATTAAAATGTCGAATGAATTGAATCAAATCGTACAAATATAAAGGCAGCAGCAGCAGATCTTAAGAAATTAATTTGAAAACAAAAACAAATCATCACTAATTATTGATTTACTAATTATTGTTATACGTTTTGATTTAGCATAAATACTAATCGGAGTTCAATATATTAATTAATAATCAAATCTAATATCATTTTATCTATACTTGGGCTATTTATCGATTTATTGAAGCTTAAAAATATTGTGAATCTTCAATTATAAATAAATAAAAACTGTTATATTTTAATAGGTTTCGCTTTGCTACGGCTCTATCAGGAGTTATGAAATCAATTAAAAAAATCAATTTAAATTAAAATCTTGGAACTCACGGAGAAACTTAATAAGTAAATCAATTTTAGATTTTTAATTGTTTCCGTTAAAAACCGACATTAAATGAAGACTATAAAGCAGCTTTCTAATAATAATTTGGTAAAAGGGAACGCTTAAATTTCATGTTTAATTTAAAAAGAAATTTAATATCGTTTCCTACAAAGCATGAACAATTTTTCTAATAATCAAATAATTATCAATAAGTGTTGGTGGAGTTCTATGGTTGCAATTTTATAATTCGCTAACGACGTTATGCGATGATTATCGCTTGTGGTGATTCTTTAGAATACGACTGTAATAACATTGTAAATTATTTAATGGACTAAGCTGTCAAAACTGCTTTTTGTTTTTGCAAAATGAACACAAATGCTCTTTCTGAGTTAAAAACATTGTACGATTTTAACAATCATATAAATCAAATAATCTTCGCTCTAACGTTGTTGACGCTAAAAATAATAATTTTGTTATTTGAGAATTTATTAAATAATTTAGATTTGAAATTGTATATGTTATGATTTCTGAATTTTTTAAATACAAAATATTCTATAAAAAAGGAATAATTTTAGAGAAACGTTCGCAACGAATCCTTTTTTTTAAGCTACATAAATTTTAAACTTTTAACAGTTTTTTAGAATTGACTTCAAAAAAATTCAAACTTTTGAAATTGCAATTGTATAAATCTCAGAAGACGCTCTCACTGAATTATAGCTAGTTATATTGATTGGATAGAACCGATTACAAATTCCAAAAAATCATTTCAAATTTTTAATAAAAAAACATCAGTCTTCATCAATTATCGGCTAACAAATTATCAATACATTTTAACGGAATTCTCATAAAGCATTTCTGAATCCAATACACTTTTCTTCTTTCATATTGAATCAAACGTAAAAAACAAATGACGTCGTATGAACTAACCACCAATTATATAAACAATTTGTAAACAATGAGTGGTTGTGTATGTGTGTATTACGATTATTTACGTATATTTTTACCTACAACTGTTTTCAAAGACCATAAATAACTGTTATAATATTATATGAAAGTGATGATGGTGATGCTGTTATTGTTGTTTTCTATTGTTCTGTTCTAGAAAACATATTTTTTCACCGCCGCCGTTATATTTCCGTTTATCATTGTTTGTTTCTTTTTTTCGTTAAATTTGTTTTATAAATAATTTGTACGAGATAGAAAGAAATTCCACATTTCATGCAATTTTAATATACGTATATATTTTTTCTTGTTTTGTTTCTAGTTTATTGTTATTAATGTTTTAAATATATTTAGTGCTCCTAATATATTACTTGGTAATTATAATTTAAAAACAAAGGACGATTTCTTGTCCTTTCTTTTAGGAATTAATACAGTACACACACAAACACACACACAGCACAATAAAACACTAAAGGACAAAAATTCGAAGCGATTTGAGTCTCTCGTAAAAACAATAAAGATCAACAATGAAATTGTAAAATGCAATATTTAATAATAATGGTTAAAATTCGGTTCATACGCTTTGACTTGAAAATTGGAAATAATAATAATAATAATAATAATAATAATAATAATAATAATAATAGTAGTAATAATAATAATAATAGTAATTATAGTAATAGTAATAATTATAATAGTAATAATTATAATAATAATAACACGACAAGAATGACAATGACATACATTTTGGCAGACCATCCAATGCAACAGATTTTTCTCCTGTCAGATTCCGTTAAAAATTTTCTAATAAAAAATTGTGTTATTTGTTTTTATTTTTGTTGTTTGTATTAATTACTGTCTAGATTCAAAAATTACATTTGTTTTATTATTTTTTTTATTTATGCTACTCTACTTATAAGAAAGTGTTTTTATTATGTTTTGTCTGTTTCTGTGCGCGTGTGTGCGTACGTTTGTGTGTACGTTTATGTGTGTACGTTTGTGTATGTGTGTACGTTTGTGTATGTGTGTACGTTTGTGTATGCGTGTGTGTAAGTTTGTGTATGTGTACGTGTATACGTGCATGTGTGTCTGCATGCATGTATGCATTGGTCTGTACGTTAAAAACAGAAATTATATTAGATTGTAAACTAAGCGTTATTAGTTTTGATTTTTAAAAAATGCCTTATCCTTTACTTGCGTTGAAATTGCTTTATTTTCTAAAAATGTTTCTTTTAAAATTTACGTTATTATTTGAAATAAATTACTTAAAAAACCTAAATTGAAAAAGAAAACTACTGGATAAAACTATCCAATTCTCAAATTATCTGTACATTAATTAAACGTCGTAGGCGTCGCGGGTCGTTGACGCCCATGCACATCTCTCAGAGTGAGGCTTCATCACTGCATTAAAATTAGTTAATAAATCTATAAAAAATGTGCAGTTTCCGATTTACTTAATTTTCGTTTGCATTAATACAAATTATTATATCGTACATGCGTTTAGCATTATTATAAAATCAACACTACCAAGCGTTTAAGCGATCTTATGTTAGTAGTTCCTCATCTATTCTCTCAGTAACGCATTCTATCTCTCTATCTCCTTCTCACTCTCTCACAAATTAGTTATAATATTACAAATTTATCTGTTAGCGTAATTATCGTCTAGAGATGTTCCAACAAACTAAAATAAAAACTGAACAAAATTCTTGAAGGTTTTACTCTATGCACGTTGTTGTTGTTGATGTTGCTGTTGTTTTGCTCTTTATGTTTTAAAACAGTAGCCAGCTGTTTTCATTAATTTGGAAGAACGTAGGTTACGGATATACTTAAGAACCCGGCTTTATTTCTAGAAAAAGCGCTTATCCAGCATGGAACAAATACTAAATTACATCGAAAATGGCCAAGAATTCGTCGTCTATAAATGACACACTCTTCTACTGTTTAGAACTTTCAATTGAATTTGACTTTGAATTTTTAAACGAATTGAAACGGAGGAGTAGTCACTATGCTTTGTCGTCGATGATGATGATCACGATTGTTATGATGATGGCGAGGATAACGGTAGCGTATCCAACATTTCAAAAATTTACGTCTTCCAATTATTTTGACGACTACTGCTCGGGCCTGGTGCTTGCGGTGGGATCATTTCCAACAAGTATTGACGCTGCAATTCGGCAGCTCGTTGAATATCAGCTAAACTTGGAGGTTGATTCTTCGATGCATTTGTTGAAGTAGCATTTTTCTTGTTCGTGTAGGCTATTAATAAAATGAACAGAATGAGATCCATGGGCTAAGACACAACTTACTTCCATTCATTTCTACTTACCCGCTACTTGAGCTGCTTGAGCCATAGCCATTTGATAGGAATAAAGTAAAGGCGTGAACTGCATCATATGCTGGGGATTATTGGCCAAACCCTGCCCCAAAGCTGAAAGGCAATATATTTATGATTTACAAAATATTTTATTGGCATTAATTAACGATTACTAACCTCTAAATATCTGCTGCTGGAAAGCTTGCATAGCAGCAGCTGTTGCTGCTGGTGATGCGTTTCCTAAAGCGCCTAAATTGGCCGCCGCTGCCGCTGCAGCAGCAGCTGCTGCTGCTGTATTTGGACTTGCCGCCGCTCCCAAATTTGCCAGTCCACCTAGAGCTGCAAGGTTTCCCAACTGACTCAAATTCCCCAGACCCCCTAGGCCGGCGAGATTATTTAAACCTGGAAGTCCTCCAAGAGCGCCTAATTGCGCTGCTGCTGCCAACGCTGCAGTGGAATATTTATCAAATTGCTGCTGTTGTTGCTGTTGTTGGTGTTGTTGTTGTTGATGATGCTGTTGTTGTTGGTGTTGTTGCTGTTGCTGGTGATGGTGAAGCTGCTGCTGCTGTTGTTGATGTTGTTGCTGCTGCTGTTGTTGTTGTTCACGCTCTCGTTCCCGTTGATGAAGTTGCTCACGTTCGCGTTCTCGCTCACGCTCCCGCTCACGTTCGCGTTCTCGTTGATGCTGTTGCTGTTGCTGCTGTTGTTGTTGTTGCTGCTGAAGATGTTGATGCATTTGACTGGGTGTAGGAGTACTCGGACTGGATTGAATAGATCCTAATCCGCCACGGGATGAACGTGGCGTAGTTGGTGGTGGTGGTGGTGGCGGCGTTGGTTGACTTGGTGGTGGAGTGGGCCTCGGGGTTACACTTGGTGTTGGTGTGTGACATTTCGTTGGTATGACAGTGACAGATGGTGGCAAATTGACTAAAGCGGCCGCTGCATGACTCGCGACCTGCGACGCTAACGATGAGGGTTGAGGCGTCGATGAAGAATGCGATGAGGATGATGCATGAGAATCCACCGGAGAGGGACTGTTGTGTGTGGCAAGTCTCTGTTCGATTTCCTGCTCCTAAAAATTTCAAGTCAAAAAAATTTCATTGAAATTAAAATCAAGATTTTTAAACATGCTTCTCACAAAAACACTCACCTGCTGCAGAGCCTTAACAAAGGCCTGCTTCAGTCTATTGGTGTGTTCGGCCTTGAGAGCTTTCTTGACATTTGTCGTGACACATTGTTCACAAATGACTTTAGGATCTCTGTTACCTAAAGCGTGGAAGGGAAGGGGGAAAATATGATGGAATGACAACGGCGCCTAAAATGGCTTCAGATATTTTTTTCAAGCTTACCTTGTTTCTCCCATTTCCAGACAGGTGTAAAATCAATTTTACATTGAGCACAACGAAACGGCGGCGCCACATTCGATGTCTTCTTGTCTCTCGTCATCAAATAGTCGACCACCGTTTCGAGACCAAGCAAATAAACAAATTCTGTGTTGCTTGGATTCGGTATAAAATGCATTTCTGGTGGTGGCGGTTTGGGAGGCGGGATCTAAAAAACATGTTATTTAGATAATAGATAGATAGAATTTCAATTTGGCAGTGACTCAAGGCCATCTCATTTCGCTTACTTGGAGCAAAGTTTTCTCCAATTGTTTACGTAATGCCAATTTAGCGGCTGCTTGTCTTTGCGCAGGTGTTTGAATTTCTTCGCGAGGTGTACATCGATCATTCTGGCGGGGGGAGAGAGGGAAAGAATGACAAGTGGTAAATTTAACAATTATCTATTACTTTTTTTAAGAATTTCAAACAAACCTTTAAGTCATTATGATGATTCTGATGCTGTTGCGATGGCGGCGGAGCTGGTGTAATAGAGACCGAATTGCTAATTGTTCCAGGTACCTTCGAATCCGAAATATTAAGCTATTGAATTTAAGTAAGACGTGACGATGCGATAATGGATTAGAAATTAATTGAAATCTAAGATTAGGATTAAAAGGAGTTTAATGTAAAAACAAAAAACAACGACATCTTCGTTTTTAGAAATTTGTCATTATTTACCAGAAAGGGTCGAAAATTTGTGCTGAACTATTAAAAAGAGCCAAGACACGAACGAAGATAACGTTTTCGTTTCGTTTTCACACTGTCTAAGTGTAAATGAATGTTAACTCGTTGTTAATGAAATGTTTTATATATCGAGTTCGATAATGAAAATCGATAAGTAAAAATTAGTGATGATTAGAATTGACTAATAAAGAGCAATGTTTAAATAAAATTAAATTAAATGAATGAATTTTTCATTATTGGAAATTGTGATGGAAATTATAATAAACTTAAATTAATCAATAAATCAATTAAAATTACAGAATTTATATAATTATAAAATGTACTTCCGGGTGTTTGTGAATCTGAGCAAACGAGCACGTGTGTATGTGTGTGTGCGTGTGTGTTTGTGTGTTATACCAAGTTTAGCTGAATAATCGTGATAATGATGATGTTTTTGATGATGAATGTGATTTGATGTGGTTCGTTTGGTATTTAGTTGCTCAGCGATATTTAAGAGAAGGCTTATGCTTGCAACGAATACATTACAATAACTCACATTGCGTGGTTTAATCCCAGATGGCGGAGCTGATGTGGGTGTAATGGTCACGGAGGGAGTTATGGTGAGATTCGGAAGATTAGTTCGTGTTGGAATTGACGTGGCATTACGATACGATGACGATGACGACGACGACAATAATGACGACGACAACATGGACGATGCAGTCGTTGATGCAGACGATAGTGAGTGTTGTGCGCCAGTAGTGAGTGTTGCACCACCAGGTAGCGACGAGCGTGACGGTGGCGGGAGAATTGTTGTATTCGAACGTCCAATCGATGACGATGTTGTCAGTGGTAAGGACGTTCCGGAGCTGCAGGTTGAAGATAACGGTGTTTGTTGTGACAAATGTGCTTGACGTTGGTTGCAGTTGCTACAAGCGAAATATTTCAAATGGAAATTAGTATACATTTAATACATAATAAAGCACCAATACACGCTAATACAAAATGTTTGAACGCATCGAACTTACCTCGTATTTAGGCTCGGCGCCGTTCGTCCTTTCGACGAGTGCGCCGGAAGCGGAAGTGCACTAGTTGGCGTCACGCTTAGAGCACCCTTCGATGTAAGAGAGGCTGGTATGGCAGCTAAAGGATTAGTTGGCGAAATGCATGTTGGCGTAACCACCAGATTTTCCTTCATAACATGCTGTGACTGCTTGAGCTTTTTCAGAAGAACCAGCTTTGTTTCCTCGTTCCTCAAGTCTTCACGTAGTTTACGCAATCCCTTCTCACGTTCCTTCAATTCCGTGGGTGTGAGTTCTTTTATGGGGACATAGAGAGGCATCTCTTCATCATCAGTCTCTGAATCAATATTGCCATTCTGTTGGCGACCATTCATGCGGGCGGGCAATAATACAATATCAGGCGCCTCTGCATAGGATTTCGGTTCAGTACGGGGCCGCAACACTCGCCTCTGCACTTTATTCTCATCCTGAGGTGCCATAGCTGATTCTGAAGTGCTGCTTGGATTAGAATTTGCAGTTAAAGAGAGCGCCGCCACAGAGTTCGTTGTTGCTGGTGTTGTTGTTGCTGCTGTCGCCGCTGCCGATGGTGTCGAGCTTAAGGAGGAATTTGAAGAAGCCATCACGGCGGCAGAACTGTTTGTTGCTGTTGTTGTTTTGTTGTTGTGATTCGTTGTTGATGATGATGGCGGTGGTGGAGCAGGTGTTATTGTTAAGCCGGAATTTTGCGTTAATGCACGCAAATCCCGAACCGTCGTTGGCGATATGGCAAGCGTTGAATCCCTCCCAGAACCTACACTCAAGTCGACGACATCGTCGACTTCCATCTTAGCCATTTTCGCGCGTCGAGTCGTTGTGGCGTTATTTTAAAAACTCTGCAAAGTAAAGAATAACGAATTTTTTATAAGAACAATTCCTCAACCACGCTTTCAAAATTTCACTTTCTCTCTATCCGATTTTAAATGGTTTCTGGTTAATTTTTTTTAAATATTCCCACTGCAAATACGTCTGCTGTGAATTAGAAAAAAAAAAACAACGTCAACGATTGCTACGTTTGTTAACAGTGTTTTGTTTTTATTTGCAAAGTGTTTGTTTTTGGTTTTCAAACTATCGAGTAGTCTTGAATGAATAATGGCGAATGATTTGCTACAAGCAACAACATTACGAAAGAGAGATATCAGAAAAATTATATAAGAGAAATACTCCAAAGTGATTAGCGAAACACCGATGATATTTATTCAATGAGATACAAAAACCATTGAAGGGAAATAGAAGAGAGCGCCTTTGGTACAACAGGCTAATATAATAATATAATAGTAATCTAGGTTTTTTATTACTTTTCAATCTACATACTTTCATGGCGGTATAACCCACGTATTTTCTATTTACCCAACCCAACTGATTTAAACCTACGAATAACATGAAAACATAATTACTTCTTATTTAGACTCGTATGCAAGAAAGAGATCGGTATAGTATTGGAAAGAATCTAATTAGATTTTATTATCCTTTTGAGCTTTTCAAATCACTAGAGAATTTCACCCTTTATCGAATATTTTCGTTATATATCCCTCCACCGCCTGTCATCTTCTGATGTGTGCGAGGGGTGTGGTGATGTTCATGTTTCCCTTCAATGTAACTCAATATTTTCTTTGAAAATATTTGCATTTTAAACATTATTTTAGACACGTACGATATCATTAATCCCTCTGATGATTTCACATGGCATCCAACAAATAAAACAGCAAAAAGGAGAGCGAAAGATAAAAAAGAAAAAATATAGTTTGAGAGAAAATAGAATTCAAGTTAAGTAACAATTTTTTTTCTCTGCTTTAAGTTAGATAAATAAAAATTCCTCGTTGTTATTTCTAAAATATGTTTGTATAGATACGAACATTCCTGAGAATATCGTGTGAAAAAGTGCGTACAGTTAGGAAAAATTTATTTCGGTTAATTCAATTTAACTGAAAGTTATTAACGTACTTGAAAACGAAATATTCAAAGAAACTAACAAAGAAAAGCTATCTTCAAAATAAATCATATTAAATTAATTTTGGTTTCTAATGCAAAAGTTAAAAAAACATATAAGAAGAATATGCTAACTTTTTGCTGACTCTTTTATTAAAAAAACGCGTTAAAAAGAGCATGTATTAAAACGTATTATATTACAAAATTTCTCCAATCGTTATGATAACATTATTGACATCATTATTGCATATTAATGTTTTACAATTTTCACTTCGTTTCCTCGTTCCAAACAAAAATTTTAATCAAAATTGTTTCGACCGAATATAAAAAAATAAGTAAAAGTTAACTTTGGCTTGGACGAAGCTCATATACCCTATATCCACAATATAAATTTATAGTTTAAATCCGAAAAGCAGAACGCAGGACACGCCTCTTTCAATAATACATTTCCCTTTTCTTGGAGAATTACCACAAGGTGGATCATAATAGTGGACATGCCATGCCTATTTTTTGTAAGTTTATAATGCCAACACTGCCATCTCGACCATAGAATTTGTCCCTCAGAAATTCAATTGAAATTGAAAACTGCGATTTGGGACATTTTTCAATCTCAAACAACCCATAATGACAAATAATATTCATACTAAACTTATTGCCGATATCTCTTGTCGTTCGGCTGTAATCGTGATTTCCACAATCAGACGGATGGATATGAGCAAATCGACCCAGGAGGTGATCGTGTGCAAGAATATATACATACATACTTTTCTTTGCCCACTACCCCCACCCTTTAATGTCTTTGGAAAGTAAGAAGTACGTAAATTTACCCTTTCTGAATCCTTCATTTGTTAGTTCATTCGGTTTATTTAATGCAACAATGTTCTCTTGTCTTTTTTAGGTTTATTGATGAAATGAAAGTCACGTTTTTGTGCATTTATTCAAACGTATTCTGATTATATTCGTAAATGGTTGTAGACGCTCGATTTCGAAATCGAAGACTAAACTCGATAACTTAAGTTTTTCACTCTTTTCTGTTTAGTTGCCAACGAGAGTAACGTTTTGATTGAAATATAATATTGTTCTCTATTCTTCTCTTCTCAACTTTATTTGAATACTACTTTTTGTTGTTGTGTTTTTTAACCAATAGAAGAATGATCGATAGACGAACGTTCCAAATGCTGCCAAGCTACACTGCTGCCAATAATCACGACAACAACAACACGCAGCATTTTACAAAGCTATGCAAAATAATTTTAGTTGTATGTACTAGCATAGCAGTATATAATATACAATCCACATATTAATTAATGTTTTTTTAACGATTTCGATTTTTTCGCAATTTTTTCTTAGTTATTACATGATATTGCGCTAGTACTAATCGCTTATTATTAATTTCGTTTAATTTCTTTGTTTTGTTTGTTCATTCAACACACATAAATTTACGTTTACGAGCAAAAGAAAATATTTGGTTAATGGAGAAGAATACATAGAAGACTGTGATGATAATTATTACGACGGTAACGATGACGATGGTGATGATGATGGTGACTTTGATGATGTATATAAATCGATGCTGCGATTATATTGATAAAAATGATGATGGTGACTCTACGATTTTGTTGATAAAAGACTCTGACTAAAAGAAATAAGCACTAGACACAAAATAATAAGCGAAATTCATAATTTTTTTTTGAAATTTAATACTGCTATCAATTTCCTACTCTTCCTCTCTTCATCCTACTGTTAGTACACTACAAATGAGGTGAGCGAACATTTTTGCTGTCGTTTCAATAGTGAAGGCTTAAAATTTAGTAAAATGAAAAAAGTCCGACTGAAGCACGACGCAAAAACATAAACAATCTCCTTACAGTCTTGAAAAAAATGTTACAGACTCGAAATCTTGCAAGACGAACAAAGAAGAAGCAGTATCAGACAAATATATATATATATATATATATATATATATATATATATATATATATATATATATATATATATATATATATATATATATATATATATATATATATATATATATATATATATATATATATATATATATATATATATATATATATATATATATATATATATATATATATATATATATATATATATATATATATATATATATATATATATATATATATATATATATATATATATATATATATATATATATATATATATATATATATATATATATATATATATATATATATATATATATATATATATATATATATATATATATATATATATATATATATATATATATATATATATATATATATATATATATATATATATATATATATATATATATATATATATATATATATATATATATATATATATATATATATATATATATATATATATATATATATATATATATATATATATATATATATATATATATATATATATATATATATATATATATATATATATATATATATATATATATATATATATATATATATATATATATATATATATATATATATATATATATATATATATATATATATATATATATATATATATATATATATATATATATATATATATATATATATATATATATATATATATATATATATATATATATATATATATATATATATATATATATATATATATATATATATATATATATATATATATATATATATATATATATATATATATATATATATATATATATATATATATATATATATATATATATATATATATATATATATATATATATATATATATATATATATATATATATATATATATATATATATATATATATATATATATATATATATATATATATATATATATATATATATATATATATATATATATATATATATATATATATATATATATATATATATATATTATATATATATATATATATATATATATATATAT
>OZ016503.1:22755730-22783230 GCA_963966595.1 Physocephala rufipes
ATATATATTATATATATATATATATATATATATATATATATATATATATATATATAATATATATATATATATATATATATATATATATATATATATATATATATATATATATATATATATATATATATATATATATATATATATATATATATATATATATATATATATATATATATATAATATATATATATATATATTATATATATATATATATATATATATATATATATATATATATATATAATATATATATATATATATATATATATATATATATATATATATATAATATATATATATAATATATATATATATATATATATATATATATATATATATATATATATATATATATATATATATATATATATATATATATATATATATAATATATATATATATATATATATATATATATATATTATATATATATATATATATATATATATATATATATATATATATATATATATATTATATATATATATATATATATATATATATATATATATATATATATATATATATATATATATATATATATATATATATATATATATATATATATATATATAATATATATATATATATATATATATATATATATATATATATATATATATATATATATATATATATATATATATATATATATATATATATATATATATATATATATATATATATATATATATATATATATATATATATATATATATATATATATATATATATATATATATATATATATATATATATATATATATATATATATATATATATATATATATATATATATATATATATATATATATATATATATATATATATATAATATATATATATATATAATATATATATATATATATATATATATATATATATATATATATATATATATATATATATATATATATAATTTTATGAATGGATATATGTATGTAGGTATTGTATGTATTGTATGTATTGTATGTATGCATGTAATGTATGTATTGTATGTATTGTATGTATTGTATGTATTGTATGTACTGTATGTATTGTGTGAATTGTATGTATAATTATATGTATATATGTATGCATAATGGGCGACAGACTTGAAAAATTCTGTAAAAAATTAACTGAAAAACTTCTTTGTAGGAGCAGAACAACGAACTTAAAACAAAAGCAAAGCAAGCACAATGTAAGCTGAAATCTCCGCGAAGCTTTATGTGCGATAATTGACAGCACTGCAACTGAGCCAAAGGCAGACGAACGTATTAGCAATAACAGCATTTAAGGCAACAACAACAACGCCTATAACATCTCAGTGTATCCCCAGAGAAGAAAACCCAATAACACGTTCACTCATTCTGTCTCTCAATTTTACTGACTCAGGAAAAAACCACGCCGCAGGGAAGCGCCAACGCTGCCAACTGCACTGCCGAAAACCGGTCCAACAGCGTTTATAAAAGACGATTTGGAAGGATGAGTCGAAAACTTGCGAATAATTAATGTGATAATTTTTTAGGTTCATTCGTTCTTACTTAAAAAATATGCTTAAAAAATAAGATATCTGGAAATCACCAAATCGTTCTAATTAAATAATAGCGTTCTTCGTAATAGTCGTACGCATAAAAAACTTGCCTCTATAACGAATAATTCCAACTAGCTTTTATTTTCTTCCCCACAGTGTTCGTATTTTTTCGTCTCGACGTTTTGATAAAATTGTTAATGCTGTAATTGCACTCACTTCACTTTTATAGATGAATTCCGTTTTTATTTGTTTAATTGTGGTTTGATTAGAAAATTTACTTAGATCAAACTTCCAGGGTATACGTCACACACGTATCCGCACACACACCCTCTTGCACAAACAACGCATAAAATTTTTCTGTCACTGCTCTTTTATTGTACTTTCTACTTCATTCCACTTGTACTAACAATTTAGTTTTCTCTTATTTCTCCCAACTCTTCTAAACCGGAAAATTTTTCTGTCCTATTTTTCGCCTGTAGGAATTCGTTGCTTTTATTTTACGTTCCTTAATAATCGTTGCTATTGCCAATGTTCTTGTAAACCCATTACTTTTATTCAACCTTGTCACAATTTTTTTGCATAATTGTTTTCTTGTTTAAATTACACACATCAAACATTTTCTATTTTCTTTTAGCTCACTTATAGACAGCACAAAAGATGCAACCGACAACAAAAGTACCCAACCGAACAAGACAACGTTTCAGCAATTATGGCAAAACTTTTTCAATTTTCTTTTGAGCTCGTCCCAACTAATGCAACTCGTCACTTTATTGGTATCTTTTTCAGCGCATGTTATTATAGTTCTCTCCTTTCAAGAGAAATCTATCTATCACATTTTTACCGCAGATGTCTATGAGCATGACAATTTTTCGAGGTTTTCTGAACAAAAGTTTAATATCGATAACTCGGCGAATAGTTATCAGGGATGTTAGAACCGAACGGGTACTTTTATCTGGTAGACTCAACAACACTGAAATGGCATGTTTAGAAAGTTTTAATGTAACTTCATTTATATGCTTTACAAATATTGCAGAATTAACCCAACCCAACATATGATATAGATAACTTGAGCGTATTTCACTGACCTGTTTTTTAGGTCAGTGAATTAGGTTAGGAATTACAAACACCTTATGCATATATTAGACTTTTTTGTCGCACGAAAAACTTATCGAAATTTTTATATGAAAAAAATACTCATATTTACTTTCGTGAACCCTCGCGGTTGTTGTAAATTTTTGTTGTTGTAGTTTTTGTCGCTGGACCCAACAACCTCGATCTTGAAGTTGGAAATGTAACCGCCGATATCTCTTAAACTTTCCTAGATAATCAAATAATATTGGTACCATTAGAAAGATAATAAAAACAGTTTATGTAATACAATATCTTATCGTCATGTTTACAGTTTTGGAAATAAAAGCAATTCTAAGTGTTACTACATATTTTTCGCATTCAAAAATTTTTTCCAGAAAAAATACGTAACTCACCCACGCAATATAAAAACAAATAAGAACATTATCTTCGGCCTGGCCGAAGCTTATATATCCTATTCCTGAATCTCTTGATAACAACGTTCTAATAAAATGTTGGCATGTTATATAAATATATTATATATTTATATTGTAATTATTATATTTACATTTGTAACCAGCCTGTGATAACAGAGAACATTCGTACAGTTCTAATTGAGGTGTGGGCATGGAAGTTTTCTGATTTCACTAATTTTCACCACCACCCATCCATCCACCATAGGATGGGTCTATGACAGAGAATATTTGTGCCAAATTTCATGTCAATATCTCTATTTTCACGCCTGTACGCCTGTATGAATTTTGTCTCTAGTGAGCGGACCACACCATTTGTGGGATTATATTTTCAAATGAGGCATTAGACTCGGATATACAATTTCACCTTTAAGTTCGAATTCGGAGCTGAGAAATTGAGCTCTAAACGCGATTTAATTCACATTAAATAGCAAAAGTGGGCCAACCAGCCTATCGTAACACGAAACATTCGTACCAAATTTCATGATCATAGCTTCATTCGTTCTCTTGTAATCGTGATTTCCACACAGACAGACAGACAGACGAACGGACAGGGCTAAATCGGCTCAGGGGATCATTCTGAGCCAGAATATACTTTTCTATATCTATTGTAGCTCCTTCACTGCGTTACAAACTTAGTATCAACGTTAATATATCCTATTTCCCCTTTTTAAAGGGATTAGGATATAATAAGAGGATATTAATAGCAATCTTAGAAAAGTTATTTTATCCATGTCGGTACTGGAGTTTTGAATAAATCTTTTAAAGCAGAATACAGAATTCACTTTTTGAAACCTGTTCTGTACCTGTGAACTTGTATGTTTTCTATAATAACACCTATCAATTTTGCAACCTTGGGCCTTTCTCAGCCATTGCGGATTTGCTGTTATTTCATATATTGTTGTTTTTTCTTAAAAACTAATTTTTATTTAGCTTGTTAGTTACCTTTCTAACTGTACCAATATTATTTCAATATCTATTAAAGTATAGGAGATGTCGGCGGTTACATTTCTAACTTCAAGGGACTCCCAATCAAAAGGTTATTGCACCGCCCCCAATCAAAAGGTTATTGCTGTTGTTAGCAAAGGGAGATCAAAAGGTTATTGTTGTTGTTAGCAACAACTACAGCAACAACGAAATTACAACATCCACGAGTGTTCACGAAAGTAAATCTGCTCCGAAAAAATAAGCATATACCCACTTAGGTTAGCGACGATAGCTAACAACGTTAACTCCATATGCGGCGATAGAACACATCTCTAAGTCCGAAAAGAAAAAAATTTGTAACATTATATTACAAACTTTTGCTTGGTCAAACGACGTTATTTTCCGTGCAAATAAAGTAGTATGCGTATCTGGGGTGAATATGCTGTTATCATTAATTTGGCGCTATGGAAGGCCAAAAATAAAAAACAAACGTTAGTGTCATTACTGCGAAAAAGCCTTATCATACAAAAATTTGCGATGTAATATAACCATTGTCCATTTTCCTCTTTTAACAGTGAGCATTAGAATTTTTTTATAAGGAGATATAACGTCAACTTGAGATATAACGTCACAAAGCAGCGATAATCTTTTTGTAACATCAATAGTAAACGTATACGCGCGGCAAAGGAAACGCCTAATTTTATCAATTTAATTGAGGCTGGACAAATCCTGCCAACTGGAGTTTGAGGTATTCTTGACGACAGCCCATTTCGTCGGCTGGACGATTATAGGGTTGCCATACAGGCTCACCGACAAAGTATCGTTTAGCCTTTATGTAATTCTAAAAATGTAACATTACTCAATAATGTAATTTAAGAAACATATGCAAACTTACATTCGAGTCTAAAGTGAAACGATGATAGATACCAGCAGGGATGATAATCATGTCTCCAGCAGTGACTTTAATACGGATCCATTTATCTTCATTGCTACAAAAGATAATATTTAAGTGTTTGTGCAAATTAGTAACATTTATATAAAGCGCACTCGCGAACATCGAAATAACCGGACCCATCAAGAACTAAACGAATCTCCTCATCGGTATGCAAATGTTCAGTATAGAAAGATTTCAATTTATTTTCATAATTAGGAAGACATTTCTCGGAACAAGTTATCTAAATAAAATTGTAATACAATTAATATAATTTAAGGTAAAATCCATGATATACGTTTACCTCATCCTCATAGGAATAATTCCTTTCAGTTCGTATTTTAGTCAATAGCTCATCGCTTTCATAGTTTCCAGCATTAATCTGCACAGGAATACAGAATTTGAGTTGCACAAATTAAATTATAGAAATTAAAAATAATTTCATGGCCGAAAATCAAAAATTTTGTAACAAATGATTAAATTAAACTCTTTACTATTTATAACAAAAAAAATTAATAACCAAATATTTCGCCCTGTTGATTGTCATTATTTTTACGCGGTGGCAGCCTTAGTATTCGTAGAAGAAAGACATAATCAAAACGAACTGTCAACTGTCAGCAAGGATAAAATGATCAGCACTATTATCAGCTACGTCCTAATTACCTGGAAGTGTTCGACTCCAGTTTTATGAAACAAATCGTCCAACGAGATGTATTGTGGTGGACTCAAGTGATGTTCCAAACGTTGATCATTAGCACTATTATCCATATACCACACTTGCACCATATTTGTATCTGTATTACGATCGATATTTTGCGATATTCCCAAGTACTAACTGGTATGACGATTATCTAAGCAGTAGGTCCAGTAGTGAGAATTCCACAAGATAGGGTAATTTACACACTTTGACGAAAGACTGAATGAGGCTGTAACTCCTAGACTTCCAGTTATTTCCGTTAACCCCTTTTTTAATATTACTATTTTTAGTTATGTGTACAATATAGTACCAAATCTATTCTTCAGTAGAATTTCTGCTGGTTCTTGATTTTGGAATACTATTATTGTGCCCTAACGAAATGCAGATCACCGTATGCGATCTTAAATAACATTGCTATCTTCATGAACGTACTTCCTCCGACAAATTTTATGCATTAATACACGTTTGTAACGTAAAGTCATTTTATATCCAAATTTATTTCTTGTTAATCTTGGTACTGAAGGAGTAATTCATTTCTAATCCTATCTTGTTTATTGTATTATACATGATCACTTTTTTGTTCAGAATATTAGGCACATTTTATTAACACGGGAACTCTGTTGAATGTGGAATATATTTGTCCTTATCATACAATTTACAGATTTCCTTGCCGCGTTTTTCGGCAAATTCCATCTGATGAATTATCAAGTTCGATTGCATCGAGTTTTCATTTTTCAATCTTTTCGTCTGGTTGAGTCTTTGTCGGTTTTCGTCGGTTTAATTGCCTCGAAGAAGTTTTCCATCATAAATATAGTTTGGAATATTCATTAAGCAGTTTTGTCGTACGATTTACTAATTAGGTGAACATTAGAAGTTATTCCAGAGGACAGGGTGCGTAAGGATTATCCAAACGAAAAATATGGATACTCAGAAATTGACTGAATTGTTGCGTGCGACAATCGAACCAAATCCGGAACAAAGAAAAGCTGCAGAGGATCAACTAGCTCAGGTAGAATTCTTAGATAAATTCTAGATGGAATAATTCTAAATATTACCATCATCAACACACTGATACGCTCAAAGAAGCCGCAAATTAACGGAAGACGTCACCGATGACGTTACCGTAAGCAATTGAAACTGCATTCTGTATGGAAAATTGAGAAACATGTGCTTTCCAAATTTTACTAAAAGTAAAATTAATTTGAATACTTTAGGGAGATATATGTAGGGAGATTTTTGTTATGTCTATCAGAAATTAATATTTTTTTCTAATCAAACTCGCCAATTGCACAAATAGGATTTTTTCTTGCAAATTGCAATGAGTGCCATAACCGCATTTGTATCTTGGAACCCTAACCTAACCGTAACTGAATTCTATTTTATATATGGTTTCATTATATGAGCTCATTGCAGTAATTTTGGTTTTACAAATTTGAAATTTTTACCTCTTAACAAAATCTTATTGATTCTACTGTATCTGGCGTCATAGATTCACAAAATTATCGGATTTGTTCCAACAATTTTACAAATTGTTATGCAAAATAATGTCGACCAACCAGTACGTCAAGCTGGCGCTATCTACCTCAAAAATCTGATAACTAACAATTGGTCTGATCATGAGACGAAACCTGGTGAGCCAATACCTTTTTCTATACATGAACAAGATCGTGCTATGATTCGAGGGGCAATTGTTGATGCCATTGTTCATGCACCAGATTTAATCAAGTAAACTTTTCCTTTATTTCTATTTGATTAAAAATAATTAATATTTTCGATAATTAGGAATCAATTGGCTGTCTGCGTTAACCATATAATTAAAAATGATTTCCCTGGACGTTGGCCGCAAGTAGTTGACAATATTAATATACATCTTCAGAATCCTGGTAAATGAGTAAAAGCTGTTTTCTTTGAGAAATTATTAATATGCTCACTTGATTTTGAATTTAGATGTTAATAGTTGGAATGGTGCGTTACTTACTATGTATCAATTGGTAAAAACTTACGAATATAAGCGCGTTGAAGAGCGTGTACCCCTAAATGAAGCCATGAATCTACTGTTACCCATGATATATCAATTAATGATTAGGCTTATGAATGATCAGTCAGAACAATCAGTACTACTTCAGAAGCAGATATTGAAAATTTATTATGCGTTAACGCAATATTGCCTGCCTTTGGATTTGATAACAAAAGAAATATTTTCACAATGGATGGAAATTTGCCGTCAAATCGCTGAAAGACCCGTACCAGATTGTTCACATTTAGATGATGAAGAAAAACCAGAGTTCCCTTGGTGGAAAACCAAAAAATGGGCCTTACATATTATGGTTCGCATGTTCGAACGGTAACAAAATGCCATTATTAATTATTTTTTAATTAATTCTATTCAATTTTTAATTGTAGTTATGGAAGTCCTCAGAATGTCGTTAATGATAAATATCAAAAAGTGGCTGAATGGTATTTACCCACATTCACTTCAGGAGTCTTGGATGTCTTACTTAAGATTTTGGATCAATATCGGAATCACGTGTACATCTCACCACGAGTGTTAACGGATATAATGTCTTATTTAAAAAATGCGTAAGAGCAATTACCATATTGCACAAATTAATGTGGACAAAATCTATAATTGTTTTTAATTACACATCTAAAAACGTCCTAAGGAGTACAGTTCTTTATGAGGAAAAGGACCTACAATGTAAAGAGGTCCATAAATTATGCGAAATGCGTTTCGTAATAACGGTTGACAGTTTAATTGAATATTTATTTTTCATATTTATTTGCGCGAATATACAGGAGTGATTGACTAAATCTCATTACTAATTGTTTTGTTTTTATAGCATAAGTCATGCTTATTCATGGAAATTGATAAAGCCTCATATGGTTGCAATTATTCAAGATGTTCTTTTTCCCATTATGTCGTTTAACGAAACTGATCAAGAACTATGGGAAACTGATCCCCATGAATATATCCGTCTTAAGTTCGGTCAGTTAAGTATAAACTTTTATGTTGTTATAATTGAAATCACAGAATTTGTTTGACATATTATTAAAGAAACGAATTGTTTATTTAGATATTTTTGAAGACTATGCCACACCAGTTCCTGCTGCTCAATCTCTGTTGCATTCCTGTTGCAAGAAACGCAAAGGCATTTTACCGAAAGCTATGAGTATTATAATGCAGGTTAGTTTAAGAAAAGTTACTAGTTGTCCTCTCTTCTTTATTGTTTATTCGACAGGTTATTACATCACCGAATGCTGACAATAAACAAAAAGATGGTGCCCTTCATATGATTGGTACATTAGCTGATGTTCTTATGAAAAAGCGAGCATATCGAGAGCAATTAGAAACTATGCTTACGAGCTACGTATTTCCGGAATTTCAGAATCCTGCTGGACATATGCGGGCTCGAGCCTGCTGGGTGCTGCACTATTTCTGTGACATTCAGTTCAATAATCCTCAGATTCTAGCGGAAATTATGCATCTTACATCAAATGCTCTACTCCATGATAAAGATCTTCCAGTAAAAGTGGAGGCAGCAATTGGTTTGCAAATGTTTTTATCGTCTCAGGAGGAAGCAGCTCCTTTTGTCGAAGCGCAGGTTAAAGAAATTACCAAGGAGTTGCTGACCATCATACGAGAAACGGAAAATGAGGATATGACCAACGTTTTGCAGAAAATTGTATGCACCTTCTCTGAACAATTACTACCGGTAGCTGTAGAAATTTGCCAACACCTCGCAACCACATTCAGCCAAGTCCTTGAATCTGAAGAAGGTTCTGATGAAAAGGCTATAACAGCAATGGGCTTATTAAATACGATAGAAACACTTTTGACCGTTATGGAAGATCATCCGGAGATTATAATGAATTTACATCCAATTGTGATTAACGTAGTGGGTCATATATTCCAACATAATATAACCGGTATGGTTTTTTGTTTTTCAGGATGTGTTCAAAACGTTTTTAAAATGTTCATTTAGATTTCTATGAGGAGACGTTTTCTCTGGTTTATGATTTAACCATGAAATCGATCACACCAGAAATGTGGCAGATGCTTGAATTAATCTATCAGGTTTTTAAAAAGGATGGCATAGATTATTTCGTTGATATAATGCCTGCTTTACATAATTATGTCACTGTCGATACAACAGCTTTTCTATCAAATCCGAATCGTTTATTGGCCATGTTTGATATGTGTAAAACGGTGAGTTCATGAGTACTAATGTAAAAAAATTTTTTTCATTGTTTCATATATTTTATTTAATATTTAGATGCTTACTGGAAATCCTGGTGAAGATCCCGAGTGTCATGCAGCCAAATTGCTAGAAGTAATAATTTTACAATGCAAAGGTCAAATCGATTCTGTTATTCCTATGTTTGTGGAACTGGCTCTATCGCGTCTTACACGGGAAGTACAATCATCGGAATTGCGAGCGATGTGCTTGCAAGTAAGTAAATTCTAGTATTTGAACGGTATTGATACTGCGAAGGAAATTTCGTAAAATTTTAGTAGAAGGTAGTATTTGCAAATAACGCAAGACATTTTTCGATATTCTGATATATCAGCTATATTCTGATGAATTAGCCAACACAACACCTCGAAGTAAGATTCTTACAACAAGCTAAATCAAATTCCTCCATCAAGCACTTTTCTCTATTAACAAATAGAACGTTTATTATTAACGACGTATATGAGTATACCTTGACTGAAGTCTTAATATCATTGTTTCCTTAAAACAGCCAAGGATGTGTTCGTATTGAAATTCAAAATTGTTGTGCGCTTGTTGAAAAATTATATAAAACTTAATATTCAATATTTCTATTGTTGTGAATATCTAAAATAGCATAATTCCATTGTTTAAAACGTTTTGTAGGTTGTTATTGCTGCTTTATACTATAATCCTCAGTTGTTGATGTCCATTTTGGATAAGATGTCACAAAGCAATAATGAACCCATTTGCTCTCATTTCATCAAACAATGGCTTCACGACACTGATTGCTTCCTTGGGTAAGGAGAAGATAGAGAATGCTAATTATAAGCCTCTGCATATCCCAAAATAAACATTTTTCCATTTTTCATAAAGAATACACGATAGAAAATTATGTGTACTTGGACTTTGTACTTTGATCTCGATGGGTGATGCTAAGCCACAAGTTCTCAGTGAAGTTGCGGATAAAATAATACCATCCCTTATATTGCTCTTCGATGGCCTTAAACGCGCTTACGAAGCACGTGCTCAGGAAGAAGAAGAAGAGGAGGAGGAAGATGAGGATGAAGATTGCGAAGGTAAGTCAATACTGCCAATCTACAAAAGTAGAAGTAGATACTGCCAATCTACAAAATTCGAAAATTATTCGCGATTATTATTTATGCATTTATATTTATTTTACTAATAATTGTCCCAATTCGAACTAAATAGAAGCCCTTTCAAGTGATGAGGATGAAATCGAAGTATTTGCACCCAATTATTTGGAACAGGTAGCTGAATATTCGAAAACTAAATCTGCGGAAGCAGGAATTGAAATGAAGGCTGAAATTAAAGACGACGATGAAGATGATTCTGATGACGAAGAAGAGGATTCAGTAGGTGATTTGAATGAAACCGCATTAGAAAGTTTCACCACACCAATTGATGATGAAGACATTGAAACAGCCATTGATGAATATGTAACATTTAAAGAAGTCATTACAGGTATATTCGAAAAGTCATAACGATCGAATTTACAGATAAATTTTAAAATTGTTAAATGTTTTATTTTGCTATAGCTTTATCATCACAAGATCAAGCTTGGTATGTTGTACTAACTTCCGGCTTGACACCAGAACAAGCCAAAGCATTGCAAGAAGTTGTAGTGACTGCCGATCAAAGAAAAGCTGCAAAAGAATCGAAACTAATTGAAAAACAAGGTGGATTCGCCTTCCCACAGCAAACAGTTCCCACATCTTTTAAGTTTGGCTCTTAATGCGAAAAATATGAAATGATACTTGACGACTGAAACACATTATCCCATTTACAATTGCCGAACATAAAATATTTTGATACACCTAATCCCAGAAAGCGACGTGTTTTAAATAAAGAAATTAATGTTGAAATTGAGTTTATACTAATTCTTTAAAACGACATGCAAGAAAAATGCAAGAATATTTATTGTAAATTAATGAAATGTTTATATATATATATGTCGATTATCACAGAAACACACATAATATTTTAAAAAGTCTGTGGTTCTTTTAAAAAAATGTCACTGTTTAATTTGTATATTAATAGATAGTTTCATGTTTTGAAACAAGAAGTTCATTGACACTCCAACAAAAATAAATAATAAAATTTCATTATTTTCAACATTTTAAGAAATTAGATTTTCAATTTTGTCATGACAAAATATTAAAACGCATACTTTGCCTCTACGCATGCAATAAGAATGAATATTTTAATTCTAATGGCAAGTGGATGAAATACCCTCGTGGATTTTCTTAGCCGGTGAATTTTCAAATAAAAATCGAGTAAAATTTTTACAAGTTAAGAGATAAATCTTCATGTGTCTAAGCCCAAACTGAATTTTTAATATGGGTCGTGACAATAAACAAGTTGAGCATTTGGGTGGGATACTAAATAATTTGGGTAGGGCATTCACTTTTAAATGCAGGCGCATCAGTGAACCGATTCGCAAACAGTCCTAACGAGGCTGAAGAATTTGATTACGTGCCAATCTAGCTTTCATGGACACATACTTTCGTCTTATAAATTTCTTAGCTGTATTCAATCCTTACTCTTTATTCTCTATACTCAACACTTATTTAGCATTTATTGAATACAATTTATTAAACATCAATAACTGCGTTTTTTAATGAACTCGGTTTTCGGATCATTAAAAGAACGGTGGGAAATTTGTAAATGATTTGACAACTCAAAAGCAGAAAAACAAAAACAAAATTTGTTGTTATTTTTCTGCAACAAATTTGCGGTCGTAAGTTATTTTAAAATTCTGATTTACAAAATATACTTAAATTTTTTTTTAAATATATTCGTATTTCAACGTTCAGCAGTATTTTGATCAGAGACATCTCTGATTTTGATTGTGATGCCATCTTCAACGCTCATGGCTTTTTATATCATTCAAATATGTGAAACTGCATTCAGAAAAGGCAATTTTTACAATTTCCCCCTAACCTGAATAGAAACCATAATAAAACCTGGCTAAGTGTCACTTGTATAGGCAAGCCTTATATAGTTTATTAAAAAAGCACAGCTGATCATTCTGATCAGAGATAAGATTCTGATAAAAACTATGCAAGAAACAGGTAGGCGGATAGACTAGCCATTGTGGTCGAAGTGATATGTCATAATTCTGCTGTTTATAAAGCCCATGCAGAGAAGGAGCGAGTAATCTTATTTGTTAATGCCATATGTCTAACTCAATTCCAATAGGAAAGAGCAAAACGAGCGACCACAACAAAAATAAAAAATATCGAAGTTTTTACAATAACCCCAACATATTTTTCAATAACGCCAAACGCTAACAACATTTGTTTATTCGTGTCAGCCGAATTTTTATCTGCTGCTTATCTAGAAGTTGCCAAATCGAAGAAAAATTAAGAAAAACACAAAAGGGAAACGACGAAATGCATTTGTTTCGGTTTACATAATAAGGGCATAATTTCCAGCTATTTTTTTCCATTTTTTATTATACAGAGCAACTTCATTTGGCTTATGGCCTCATTACAAAAACCGAAACTAATGGATAGACTGCGACGCTGGCTTTGAGAAGACGCACGGAATTTTTTTAGTATACAAAACTTTCCTCAGCTTCCTTAGATAAAGTCTGTTTCAACACCCTCCTCCCTAAACGACGTACTGAATGGTAATAATTTTTTACGATGCCGCTTCACTCACACCCAAGCGAAAGGTTCCTTGCTCGCGTTTTATTCACTAGCTGTTTCGGTACTGTCCCTCAACCGGCACACGGCTTCGGCATTCAGTTTTTGCCTGGAATGCACTGATAAGCACTAACAACGTTTGTACATTCATGCCCAACGAAATTTTATCTGCTGCTTACCTATAAGCTCTCAAAGCAGAGAAAAATTACAGCAAACACAAATGGAAATCGAAAAAGGAGCATAGTTTCGTTTTGTGTAATAACGCGGCTAGTGAGAACCACTAATTTTTTATTCATACTTTTTACAACCGAGAACAATTAATTTTGTTTACCATGAATACTTGCTAAAAGTGATGGAGTGGTAAAGTGAATTTTAGTTAGGATAATTCGAATAATATTTAAAAAATGGAAACGAAAAAGATTTCCTTCGGATTTTCTAAAACAATTAAAAAAACAAATCTGCTGATAAAAGAGAACCCAAATACGGCAGACAAAGACGACAAAATTGAATTAATAAAATGTTTAGAAGGCAAAGAGATAAAACTAGTGGAGTACGTAAAGGAATTTTATGTGTCTGCATGTGTTACATTATATATTATATTATGTTTTCAGAGAACCGAAACCCAAGGAATTGCTAGTTATACCACTCTTGGAGAATCAAACAACTTCCTCAGCATTAGCCAGCCTTATAAAGCGTCGCGCGGTCTTAAATAATGAGGACGAACCAGAGGCAATTGAAAAAGCTGATGCAGATGAGAGAGATCAAACAAAACTTATTAATGAAACCTTAGAAGAACGTGCTGCTCGTGAATTATTGTCCGCAATAGCGTCAAATGATTCAGAGAATATTACTAATCGACGCTTAGTGTTGCCTGTTTTAAAAACTGAAGAATTGCCACTGGATGGAGCTAGTGAACCCACATTAGAGGATTATGAAACAATACCCATTAAAGAATTTGGGAGAGCTATGCTACGCGGTATGGGTTGGGTTGATCCACCTCCCGAAAAGGAAGCGCAATTGAAATCTGACGTAACACTTCCTCGACCGAAGGGAATGGGTTTGGGAGCGGATAAGGCTTTCAAACCGCAACCATTACTGGTGCAACCAGAAAGAAATGAATCATTAGAAATCAAGCCCCAGGCCTATGTGCGCATTTTAGGTGGACAACTAAAAGATAGATACGGACAGGTTACCAGCTTCGATGATTACGCCGGACGGATTATTGTTAAAATGGCTATTGGCGGTTCTATGGAAGTATTTAATGAGTTTATGTGTCAACCGGTAGCTAAGAAAGAATATGAAAAATATGCAAAATGCATAAGTAAGTGATATAATTGTCATACCTTTGTTAATATTTTATTCTACTTTTGATCACAAATACCAAATATTTAATTATTTTTAAGATACGGCTAAATATGAAGCATATAAGAGTTTGGAAAATGAAAATGGACAAATTATACTTAAAGAAGTAAAGTCTGTGGCACCGACAGGAAAAGATGAAAGCTCTGATAAAAATTATATCCATAAGGACGTAAGTCATGTAAAAGATATTGATTTACATGAAAAAGATAAAGGCTATTCTAAAAGAAAAAAAGATGCGGGTTATGAAAAGCACAGAAGTCATGACGAGTCAAAAGATTATGTTTCAAAAAACAAGTTCCCAAATCAGAGAAATTTTCCTGAAGAATTTCAAAATTCAATTAACCCACCATTTCGATACGAACCAAATTATAAAAAAGAGCCATATACTCATCGTCACAGGTCTTCCGATTCAAATTCTAGCACGAGTAGACCGACTTCTAGAAGCGAGCAAGAAACCAGATCAAATCGTCCAAGCACTTCACGGAAAAATAAAAAACCTAAGGGGAAACGAAACGAAGGCTGTTCTGGGAATAATGACAGTTCCCACGATAATCGGAAAAGTCACAAAAACCACAAAAAGAAGTCCAAAAAAGAAAAAAGGAAGCAATCTCGATCACGGTCACGTTCAGGGAGATAAATATACTTGATATTTATTTAGTATATTTGGCTTTACAGAACTTTAACTTAACTTTATTTGGCTTTACTGAACTATAAGTTAGTATACAGAACTATAAAAATTTAATTTAGAGTACTATTTCTCTTCAATTTAATCTATTATATAAATGTAATTTTTCACAACAATATAAAGTAGAAAAGTGTTTTCATAGTTTGTAATAAGCTGAAAACTTGATAAGGATTTAATAAATAAAAATTACAACAAAAATATTTTAGAAAACTATTAAATTGTGAGTTTTAAAAATTCGAAAAAAATTTAACCATTCGTTATCGAACTACTTTGAAACCATCATTAATTTCATCTGAAATTGTTTAAGATAGAAGTCGACCTTAATCTTTATAGATATAGATAGAGGACCAAAGATCAACAGGTCAAGAACCTGACTTCAGCTCCAATATTTTGTTGCTGTTGATATTGTAGAATAGTTGTAATAAACATCAAGTTTGTACTCTGCACATATACCGTTTAGGATTTTTAAACCATAAAAGTTTGATATATTCTGGCGATATATCATTGACCATAAGAGTGAAGGCTATGATGTTGCTAGCGCATACACATTATTCATATCTTTCATTTATGTTATAACGCATTTTCTCGAAAAGCGTGTAATTTTCATGGAAATTCCAAATTTACGTTTGAAGTACTTTTTTCAAAAAATTTTTCTCAGAAAAATGTGTAGTGAACCCATATAAATACATGAATATTAAGAAAGGATGGCTCTCAATCTTTCTGCACGTATCTTTTTCATCAAAATCGATGCCGGGATTCAGGAGAAAACGAATTATTTCAAGAAACTACTTTTTTGCATTATACTACTTCTACAATATGCCACCTTATATACGTAGCAACATTGAGGATTATGTAACCATAATAGGGTCAACAAAGTTTTCTGTATAATACATGATACTTCGGCCGCGGCAAGGATAACGACCCTCAGCCAGTAGAATTCTATCGACATATCGTAAATACAAAGTAGTTTTTATAATAAGTGTTTCTGGGTTACAAAAACCCAAGAGCAAAAACGTGCTAGCTAAAAAAGCAGTAAAGTTGTTTATTCTCGATAATTGCATATGTTGAAAATACGATCTCTTTTATATCTTTACTTCAATTTAAATGAAAAAATATGTACACAAATCAAAGAAAATATTCTTTCTTAATATTAGCATATTTGTGCAAGTTAATGCATATTACAATGCAAAAAATAAAAACAGGAAAAAACTTATTAATATAAAAATACTATTTTTTCAATAAAAGAGTTATTACCTTATTTATAGTTTTTTCATCCATTTATAGTTTCTGAGATATAGCTAAATGAATTTAGATTTTTAAAGTCATTATCCGAAACGAAACGTGAGCAGAGCAAGTTTTGACATTTGTTGGGATCACCAACACCAGCAAGTCCTGAACTTAACCCCAAAATGTATATGATCTACCCAAATAAAATAATTTGGCTTTAATTAGGTACATATTTCTTATGGAATGTTACCAAATTTCCAAAGGCAATAGAAAGCATGTCATGACAAAAACAGAGAGAACATTTCGATATTTTGGTTGCGACTACGCCATATACAACTGCAAATGAGAATAGGTGAATTAAAAAGAGATTTTCCATTTGAAAATGAGAATAGGTGAATTGAAAATAAGATTTGAACAAATGTAAATGCGAACATTTTATTTTGAAAGTCGGTTTTAATATTGTACATAAGGAACGTTTTGAAATCTGATTTGGCTCGTAATCGGATTTTTTCCCGATGACATGAATGTCGGAGATGCTCTCAAATCCGATGCCTGATTTCGAATCCGATATAAGCTTTTTATTGGATTTGAAGTTCTTTGAATTTCTATTTATCGGATATTTTTACCGGAATAAATCCGTCAAGGTTTCGAAATGGAGAATGTCTGTGAATTAAAAAAATACATTTTTTAATAAAAAATAAAATCATATAAACATAAAATATTAAAATATTAAAACTTAAAATATTAGGATTTTATAAAATCATGTAAATTAATAAAAAATGAATTAAAGAAATTAATTTAAATAATATTTATTATTTATGTTTAAGATTGAAAATAAAAGCGCCCTTCAATTGAAACCGTTTAAAATACAGGTACACATTTTGCAAGAAAACCTTGCCAAATCCCAGCTAAATGTGTACTATTTTACAATTGTATGACGGATATCTTGAATTAGTGAAGAATGTTCCATCCCTTTATCTATGTTTAGTATCATCTTGTAAATAAACAAATAGAGTTGCAAAGTTTAACGAGATGAAGATTGCTGTAGAGGGTTGTGCTCATGGAGAATTAGAGCAAATATATGATACCATCCAAGGTATAGAGAGGGCAGAGAATATCAAAGTAAATCTTCTATTATGCTGTGGAGATTTTCAATCCACTCGTAATCTGGATGATTTACAGACGATGGCTGTGCCTAAAAAATATCAAGACATTTGTACGTTTTATAAGTAAGTTTTGTGGTTCCAGTTATGAACGGCATCTTGTTTTATTGTGTTATTTTAAAGATACTACAGTGGCGAAAAAGTTGCTCCCTTTTTAACAATATTTATTGGTGGAAATCATGAAGCTTCAAACTACTTGCAAGAACTGCCGTATGGTGGCTGGGTGGCTCCAAATATATATTATCTGGGATTTGCTGGAGTTGTTATTGTAAATGGTATACGCATTGCTGGGATCTCAGGAATATATAAAGGACATGATTTCTTAAAGGGACATCATGAATTTTCTCCGTACACCGAAAGTACCAAAAAGAGTGTATACCATGTTCGACAATTAGAGGTATTTCGTTTAAAGCAACTTTCGGGTAAAATTGATATCTTCATGTCTCATGATTGGCCGCGTGGTATTTATAATTTCGGTAACAAAGCCCAATTGTTACGGTTTAAGCCACATTTTAGGTAATTCAATATTTACATATTTTATCTAAAATAATTTCTGAATATACCGTAATGTTGTGACTTTAGGGATGATGTTGAACGGAATCAACTAGGTAGCCGACCGTGTGAAGAACTTTTACATACTCTCAAACCATTATATTGGTTTGCAGCTCATCTCCATTGCAAATTTGCTGCTATTGTGGCTCATGAAACTCCCCGTAAGGACGAAGGGAATGAAAAGAACGTCTTTAAACCTCGAAACGATTCGGAAAATATTTCCGAAAAAACAACCAAATTTCTGGCACTTGACAAGTGCTTGCCTAAAAGGCGTTTCCTTCAGTTATTAGATATCGATTCAACCGAAGATATCGATGAAGGAGAAATTAAATTTGAATACGATGCTGAATGGTTAGCAATTTTGTATTTAACGAATCATTTAACTAATGTAAAGAACACAAATCAATATATGCCAGGTCTTAAAGGTAGCATTAATAATGAGCGCTACAATTTTACACCCACTATAGAGGAAATTGAACATGTACGACGGAAATTTTACGGCGACCTTCGTATTCCTAAGAATTTTTGCCGTACTGTGGAGCCATATAATCCTAATGACACGCTATCCAATCCACAACAGCCAAAGGCTCAGATACATCCGCAATCGCTACATTTTTGTGATACCCTTGGAATAGATGATCCTCTTAGCTTAGCAATGTTGATAAGTGGACATGAACTCAGTCATTCCAGCACACTTGACAGTAACGATATGAACGATTCTAGTTTACTATTTAACGAACAAGCTAGTTTCGACTCGTCAATAAATTGCAATAATTCGTCGTTAAATTCATCACGTCAAGCTTCTCCGATAAAACAAAGGAGTAGTTTGGGCATATCTTTGCCCCAGCCGAATACATCTGCCTTAGAGGTTGATAGGGGGAAGCCAGAGGAGAATCCAGAGTCCGTACAAATAGATAATTGCATTCACACTAACATTGACACTGCTGACAAGAATGACATTGAGACACTTGCACAAGATTTGAATGTCGATGTGAACTCAAAACCACCAAATAAAAAGTTCAAACGTCGTAATCAAGATATATACAAAGATGATGATGAAGAGTAAAACAAAAAATTTTTTACAATTACAAATAAATATATTAAAAAACTTTCGCGTTTTTTAAAAATTCGGAATTGAGATAATAGTTTTTTAGAAACGACCAATAATACGTGATATAAATCATTCATAATTTAATAATTTTAAATTTCATAGTTTCTATTAATAAAATTTTAATATCTTAAGTAATAAGTTTTATGATAAGAAAACGACAAGAACAAGCAAAAAATAGATTATTCATTACGGATTCGCTAATCATATATAAAATAACATTTATTGAGAACTATATGCTTCGGCCAAGCAAAGAAACGTGCACTCAGTCACTTCCTCAGCAGGGTCTTCCGTATCACAGTAATAACTGTCTGGTGTATTAATACGCTGCAGCTGTAGTCTATTACCCCCACTAAAATTATCTGATCCAAGCCGCCTTTTATTACACTTCTCATCTGGCAGATATTCAGTCCTATAGAAGCGACATTTCCGCTTTCCATACAACGGTATATTAGATTTATAGGGAGGGCCCAATATATCAAAAAATGCAGCCACATTCTCCATTGCTGTAATCTCGTGGAAATTGCTCTCGCGTGGAGTGAGAATGGCACTTTCTGTGTCTGGACTAACAATTTTTGCTTCATCCGCAACCACGTCAAATTCGCTTGTGTAATCATCATAAATAAGCGGTTCATTGGGACTGATGAAATGTTGGGTGTAGCTTAGAACTTTTAATTTGCCATAAATACACTTAAGAATGCCGTGCATCATAGGATGATCGTGCAATGGCATTGTATAATTTCCACGCATTACAAACACGCTCATCGATACGTCGTCGTTTTCATAAATTTGCATGTATGTACAAGGAGCTTTATCTGGCTCCTCAAAAACATTGTCTGCGAGAATCTGCTGACTGAGGTGCATATCGCGAAAAGTCAGCTGATCAGTAAGTTGTTTTAGCAGAAGGAAATTTGATGCAAAAGTTTTTTGATTGGAACGATCGAATGTTTGAAAGGCCTGTTTCAACACCTTCATAAAAAGCGCTGACATTTCGTCCCTGAAGACAAACTTTTATATTGGTATCAAATATACTTATTGCAATATTTCAGCAAACAAACTTCTGGTAACAGCAATGTTTTCAATAGTATTTTTGTAGATCAAAACTAATTTGTTATATAGATTGTAGCAAAATATTCAGAAATTGTTAGGCTAGGAACATTATCAGCTGTGCAGTGTACCGAATCACAGAGCAGAGACAACGAGATAGGAAACTCATATTCCGAAAATAAATGTGTCAAAAAATGACAAAATTTTACACCACCGAAACTCACGAACAGAGGTTACACAGAGTCACCTCTGGTTTGGTGTAACGTTATGGCATAGATAATATTTGACGGCTACCATATTATTTCCGCTGGCTACTCCGGTTTCACACAGTTGCGATACTAATTGCGCTATTGATCTACCATCTGACTACAAATTTTGTTACTGTCTGAATCTTGTGTCAATGACTCATTCATGTGACTCAATGAAAATGTCTTTATACAAATTTGATAGTTTAAGTCAAAGATAACTGGTTTAAATTTAGAAAATTTCTTCGTACGAAAACTTACTGTTATTTGTGTATAAAGAGTATCGTGTATGATAAAACCTGTTTTAATACAAATAATTACAATAATTAAAAGACGCATGAACAATGATAGAAAATTTCTGACAAGTGCAACTCTGGGTGTTAGTTATTTGGTTGTATGTTACTGTTCAGTTACAGTACTATTTATAAAATTAAGTACTTTTTTCTCTTAGTTAAATTTTTCTTCTAAAATTTTCACCTACTAAAAGGCTTATTCACATACATCTAAAACTGTGTATAACACGATATACTTGTTACTTTAGTATATATTATTTTACCCTACTAAAAAAATTAGAATTGGAGCTTGGACCGTTTCCCATACTTATATATAAAATAGGACTCAAGTAACGAGTCTTTTCTTTATTAAGAAATAAATTCATAGATTTTTCTAAAATGTTCTCAAAATGTTCTCAATTGTTTACATCTTTGTTCTGAATTCGTTTTGGCCTTTGTCCTACGATATTTGTGTGGTGAATTACAAATATGCTACCTACCTATACCTTTGTTGCAAAATGCGAAAATTTTGTCTTTTTTGGCATATTTCTTGGTGGGGAAAAAATTAATATCTTGATGCCATATTTATTTGATCAAGACGCCATACGAATAGCATTCTAGATTGAGCAGATTTTCTCAATGCGAAACAGAAAAAGTGTTAGCTGTAAAAATTGAAATGAATTTGTTAGATTTGCCCGATATAGTGTTGATTCAAATATTTGAGCAACTGTCTTATGACGAGGTTTCGAAGAAACGTTTGGTAAAGTTCGTGGATGTGCATCTTAAGTTTAAGAAATGTACCAATTTAAGTAGAAGTGCATACAGTGTTCAGTTCTTTTCTTACTTTTCTATGAATTTTTTTCACTCTATTGTTCTGAATTTTTTCTCTGAAGGTTTGTGGAAAAATCGATCGGATATGTCAGCATATATTAAATCGTGGTTTCAACAAAGTTATACACCAACATGCAGTTATACTCAAACGAATTAAAGCTCTGCTCCCTCGTCGTGAATCCGAACGACGGTAAACTTGCTCGGATAGTTTCCTAATAAAATTACGAGGAGTTAATACTGATTTAAATAAAACAATATATTTTTCCTTTTAATAGCAATCATTGTATGGCTCGTCATGCAGATATTTTGGGCTCGATCGAGACACGTATTTCTATGCTGTCGATGACTTACACCAAGTATATTGATTTGGATTTATGTTGTTTCATACCGGGACGTGTACTCGATGAAATTTTGCGTATTCTTCGCTTAATTTCCAATACAGTTAAGCCTTTGCGAGCACACGAAGTACTTCAAGAACTTCGGGATATTTCATCGATGGCTATTGAACACTTCGATGAAAACATTGCAGGCACATTGAAGAGGTCTTACCACATGTACAGCAAAAATTCCAGAATGTGCAATCCGGCAGAAGCCAACAAAAACAAAGTAACCTTTTTTTCCAAGTATCTGGATGATAAAACAAACATATTGCTGTTAAAAGGCTGCGGACCGGAGAGTACTGCAATTCCGATACCGAATGCAACGATGCCTGAATTTATTGTAGAGAGGGCGTCTTCATTGCAGAGCACCACAACCTCAAGTGTTTCTAGCACAGAAAATCCCGAAACAAATTCAGTGTCCCGAACTTTGCAAATACCCAGTAAATCTTTATACGCAAATACATCTTTAAAAACAACTGGGTCAGGAGGAAGCTGTCAAATTGTTCAAATTTTGGACAGTATAAGGGGTGAGGCCAATACTGAATTAAAATTGCCAGCGACAGTAAACGTGGATAATGAGAATGACACTGCTGAACACACTTATGAGTGTCCCGGGGGCAAAGCGGCAGTAGCTTATTTCAAAAAAATAGAGGTGGAATATAAAAAAGGTATAGTTAAGGTGAGTGGATGAAGTTGTCATGAAGAGGTTTGATGATGAAGAATTTTTAAAATGATTCTATGCAGATGCAACAAATACAAACGCAACAATCCAGGCGCCTTCAACAAGCATTAGCTTCCGTAGCCGAATTGAATGTACAAGTTATCGAATTAAGGAAACGTCTTGAAGATGTTGATGCTAAGAATCGCGAGATTACGGCCAATATTAAACAAATTAATACAGGCGAACCAGTCACAGCAACTACATCTTCGTCAGTTACACAATCTAACCCCCCTGCTGTTGCCGAGGACGCAGCAACGTCAATATCAGTTGCTTCGGGAAAACCTTCAAGGACATGCACTAAAAATATCGCTTATGGATCAAAAATCGGACAAACCTCGAAGAAAACTGAAAATGAGAATGTTTCTTTTGGAAAATTCGCGAAAAGAATCCAATGTGTCAAAAAAGAAGATTCTACTAAGGCAACAAGAAATATGTCAGTCGATGATGATCTTCCGTCTGCAGCTAAAAAAGTGAAATATTAGGAATATAATATATAAATTATAATAAATCCTTGAGTAGCAATCCTTGAGTAATAACTAGGTAATACTTTGACATAATTTGGAAGATCACTATTGTATCGATAGTAAAATGTTGAGATAAATATTAAATTAAATACAAATTCGATTAATTGTACTCTCATTCTTTGACAAGTTTTATTTAATTTGAGGGTAACTAATAAACTTAACACTAATGCTTTTTGTTCTTGCCATATCGCTCGTATTTGCTCTTAGAGGAATGCCACAGGGCTAAAGGTATTGCCAAAGAAGGAAGGGTCATTATACCAAAGGCGATCCAGTCCGAGAAATGTGAGGAAAAGCGTTTATTAAATTCGGATAAGCTTACAATGCCACCTTCGCCAGGCTCCGAAGTTACGGCAAGTTGGATCTGAATATAAAACGGCAAGAATTTCAATATGAGCACGAATTCGTTTCTTAAAAGTATACCCTTTCTGCTTCTTCAACCGGTTTATAAGCCACTTCAGCGGCAGTGAAATTGAAATAACCATAAGCTTTTGGACGCACCACCAAAATATGTGTATAATTTGCTTGGGGAGCGATTCGATCAATAACAGCAGTTGGTTGCCCTCCGACAATTTCGAAAGCTTCGTGATGGAAACTGTTATCTATTAGTTTGACATTGGTAGCAGCTCCGTTGCCAACGTTGTATATGGTGTATCGTATGACCACATCACTTTTCTCTACAAGGTATTTATTAAGGATTTGCTTTGAAACCAGCAAGCGCGAACTGGTTTCATCATCCGCCAAGCAGCAATTGAAAACGGCAAGGACCGCAACACAAGCAAATAATAACCCACACATCCTGAAAAAACAGATATTTTATTTCTTATTTATTGGCCTTGATACCCGGAATAATAATTTCCAAGGCCGATCAATTAGCGAAATTATGGAGTGTTTATAAAAGATTTTAACAAATTCTTTTAATAATAAAGGCACCTTCTATATACGACGATACTTTCACTCGGGACCTTAACGAAGTTTCCGACAACTTGCCAGGAACACGATAACGCCGTGACGTGTAATTTCTTGCTGGGCCACAAACGTCAAATTTCGTTTATTTTTTTGTGATCATGTGACATTTCAATTTAACCTTGCCATTCATAAATAAATTTATGTGCTTATTCCAGGGTATGGACCACCTCAACTTTACAGTTGCTTTTGAACTATTTAACCGAGCTATCAACGGCAAAGCTAGGAGTTGAAAAAATATACAATATAAATATACAATAGGAGTTGAAAAAATAATAATAATATAATAACAACAATTTAGTTATTATTATATTATATAATCACAATATAATTAGAGTAATTATTCTAAACAATAACTTTGAATGTACTAGAAAATAATATGCAGATTGTTCACAGCAGAAATAATAATAAAGTTCACCATAGTTATGTCAAGTATGTGTTGTAAACCATCCAGAATTCATTTTTTTCTTTTGCAAAAACTCGACGGTTACCCCGGCTCGCTCAACCATCTTCAGGGTCCCTGGTCCTCAACCCACCATGCCGAACAGCTAGATGTAGAACAATAACCAAAAAAATTTGCTCTACCTCTCCACAAAATTTGAAGTATAACTGCCCTCGTTGAAATGCTCGTCCGTTATTTGTAGGCACTCGGCTTTCATTATCAAATAAAGTTTCATAATTGCCCGATGTCCTTCTGCGAAATTCGTCTCTGCATAAGTGTCAACTATGTAAGTCTGAGCGCCGCCGAGTAAATATACGCTATAGAAATTACACCGTACCCGCTGTGGAAATTCCAATATCTGCATTCTTACGCTGTCCTTCCGAGAATTTTATCTCCGCGTGATTATATGCTGTGCGAATTATGGAGCCGCCGTGTAAGCTGCCATGTAATTATAAGCTATTGGAATTCCAGCATTCTTGCGTATATGATGTCATCGCTTTAGATTCGTCACAATATAAACGAAATGAAAGCGTTTCTTCGTCTCCCTTGTGTGTTTTCCTTAATTTTTTTCAGCTTTGACAGCTTGTAGATAAACAGCAGATAAAAATTCGACTGACACGAATAAACAAATGTTGTTAGTACTTATCAGTGCATTCTGGTCAAAAACTGGATTCCAAAGCCGAGTGCTGGTTGAAAAAATGTCGGTACTGAAAAAGCTAGTGAATAAAACGCGAGCAAGAAACTTATCGCATGGATGCGAGTGAAGCGGTGTCGTAAAATTTTATTCAGTAGTTACTTTTACATTACATTACATTACTGATGTGCGCAAAAAATTGTATGGCTAATGGGAAACATACTTTATCTCAGGAAGCTGACGAAATTACATAATACAAAAATTTCGAGCGTCCTGTTAAAGCCAGCGTCGCAGTCTTTCCATTCGTGTCGTTTTACATTATAAGAACCTAAAGAAAACACAAAATTGAAACGAAGAAACGCCTTAGTTTCGTTTTACATTATATGGCCCTAAGGAATTGGTGAAAGTTGTGCATAATACACAAATGCATAACTATGTTGGAATATCAAAACAAAGGTAGTGGAATAGTAAACGGGAACGTCATTAGGGTCTGAAACTTGCAATTCCGCGGATTGTTTGAGGCTGTAAATCACTAACTCTACTTACAAGAATTAAAACCAGAGTTGCTTTTTGAGAAGCTTCCTATCTCTTTATCTCTGATTCTTAGTGTACTTTTGCACCTTGATTGCCAGGCCCGTTCGTGGATACGACGACAAAATGGCAGTGACTAGTCGTGCTTGCACGTAGTTCACTGCCAATGAACTATGCAGGCTAGTTCCGAGGCCTTACCAAGGGCTGAAAAATGGTACCACGGGTGGTGCACATTGCATAGAGTCTTCAGACCCCCGCTAAACCAAAGCCCACATATATAGTGCATCAGTGGGTAGGCGTCTCACATGATTAGAGCTTCGTGGTGGTTGTTGGTGCCACCCAAAGTTACGCGGGTAGAAACCAAAGAGTCTCCGCGTAGATTTGCGTGAGGCAGCCTCCGTCAACTCGGCAGCCGGTGGCCAAACACCGGCAGAGGTATTAGATAAGCCTCGATCGCTAACCTGCGAGGAATGTCTGCGTGTCCCCAGGTATTCCATATATACACATAAGGTGTAACAGGGCAAAGTTGCAGCCGTGGCCGATGATTGCCGGTACATAAGGTAGTTCATAATGTCTACCTAGTAATCCCGAGTGTGGGTAGGCCCACCGTGAGTTTAAGCCAAGACGGCAGGCACTCACGTTAAACACCGAGAGGCATCTGTACTTTTGCATCGGATGCTAGTATCTCGGGTGCCAGTCCCGTGGTGTATGGGCCCGAAATGGCGGTGACCAGAGCGTATAAAACGGTCACTTACCACGATTATGGTACTCCCTGGTTCCGAAGTCTACCAAAGGCTCTAAACTGGTACCACGGGAGACAAGCAAATAAATGAGACAATCAGTATATATGCTAATAGCATATGCTAATAGTTATACATGCTGATATATATATTCCAAGCCCCACATGCTTGTCATTGGGTAGGCCCTTCGGGAGCTTCGTGGTGGCTGTGGTTATACCCAAGTTACGTGGGTACGAGTTTGGATGATCTCGGGTATGGTAATGCACTAAATCATTACCGGGTGCCGAGTCCCATATACCGGCAGAGGTTGGATAGGCCTCGACCATACTTAAGGTGGAATGTCCATCCCATACACATGGCTTACATAGGTACAAACGCCGCGGCTTGGTAACCCGTAGGCATTGGGCGCCGGTTGTCGCCATAAAGATGAAAGGTACGTTCACAGCGTTCGTACTTGCAACCCCGTGAGGGATGGCCCGCCATGAGATTAAGCCAACACGGCAGGTGCTCATGTAAAGCCCTATAGAGGAATCTGTACTTTTGCATCGGGTGCCAGGCCCGTCGCGGATGAGGCGACAAAAT
>OZ016503.1:22785730-22815168 GCA_963966595.1 Physocephala rufipes
TCCTGTAGCAGCAATTTTTGTGTCTAGTCGACGGACCACGCCCATTTTTTAGAAAATATTTCCAACTGAAATGCTGGACTGGAATACTTAAATTCACTTTCTTTCACAACGCAAGCTGAGAAATTGATGTAAATACGAATTAATAAATTTTCGCTATAAAGAGTGGGCGTGACAGTTGCTGATTTCACTAATTTTCAACACCAACCAGCCTATGACGACGGGGAATATTTGTGACAAATTTCATGGCAATAACTCTATTTTTACGCCTGTAATCACAATTTTTGTCTTTAGTGGACGGACCACGCTCATTTTTTTATTATATTTTTAAATGAGGTACTAGACTCGAATATACAATTTCACCTTTAAATTCGTGCTCAGAGCTGAGAAATTTAGCTCTAAACACGATTTAGTTCACATTAAATACCAAAAGTGGACGTGGCAGTTGTCGAATTTCGTCCATTTTTAATACCAACCAGCCTATTCTAACAGGAAATATTCGGACCAAATGAATATGATGATAACTCTATTCGTTCTCTTGTATTTTTGATTTCCACAGACAGACAGACAGACGGATAGACAGGTCTAAATCGACTCAGGAATCATCCTGAGTCAGAACACATATACTTTTCTACATCTATTGTAGCTCCTTCACTGCGTTACAAACATAGTATCAACGTTAATATATCCTTTTTCACTTTCATAAAAGGGAATAGGATATAAAAACAATTTATTCCAGGTTTCAAAACATCTCGACTTCCCAGTTGCATTTTAACTGTTTTATACCACTATTGGTGTAGATTTAGCTTTGATAGATTGGTTAAAAATGTTGAAAGGCGACTGGAAATTGACCAGACCCTGAATTGAGAACGTAAATTCTCGTGTGCTTTTTCCGTTAATCTCTTAACTGTTTGATAATACTATCGGATGGGACGTTCGACATCATCCTTTCATATGTATTTTTCATAATATATGGTGAAAGAGCGGAATCACTTGCATGTATAATAAAAGAGATTATTATAAAATATTTATATATATGTATGCTATGTAGTTTCTATTAAGCATTGGAGCAGCCGGTTAACTTACGCGTTGTTTATTTAGTGATAAGTCTCTCATCCTACAACAACTGCAATGATGACCTTTAGCCGACATTGAAGAGGATGTAGAAAATTTCTAGCAGCAAAATCAGTTCATTCGAAGCAATCATCGGGTGATATTGACGACGAGGTAAACATTCATGAAAAATAAATCCACTTGAAACTTAAATATATAATACACGATTCCATTCAAGGTCTATCAAAGAAACCTTCAATGCCTTTAACAGTATCTGTGGAACCAACTACACCCTATGAAGGTCAAAAGCCCGGCACTAGTGGATTGCGTAAAAAGGCTAGTATTTAAATTTTGCGAAAGAAGCCCACCCACCCAACGAAGGAATATTTCATTTAGGTCAAAGTTTTTAAGCAGAAGAATTACACGGAGAATTTTGTACAATGCATTCTGAATGCGGCCGGAGCTGCCATAGAAGGTTCATTACTAGTCGTCGGCGGTGATGGACGCTTTTACTGCAAAGAGGCTACGGAGCTGATAATTCGCATGTGTGCTGCAGCTGGAGTAATGTGAAGTAATGATTGCGAATAATCATGTTGTCTACAATTATTTTTTGTTTGAAGGTTTCAAAATTATTAGTTGGTCAGAATGGAATTCTTTCAACGCCAGCAGTCTCCAGCTTAATACGAAATAATAAAGCTTTAGGTAATTCGGTTGTTTGTTTTTATGTCATCTCTGTATTGCGGTTCTCTAAAAATATAACGGCCTACAAATGATGATAATTTTTTTTGTATTAGGTGGAATTGTGCTCACTGCATCTCATAATCCTGGTGGGCCGGAGAATGATTTTGGTATCAAGTTTAATTGTGAGAATGGAGGTCCCGCTTCGGATTCTGTCACGAATAAAATTTATGAACTCTCAACCACCATAAAAGAATACAAATTCGTGAAAGATTTGCAGATAGATATTGGCAAAATCGGTGTAAACACTTTTGAGGTAAGCTATATGTTTAACATGTCGATAATGATTAATATTGAATTCTTGAAGGTGACTGGACGACAATTTGTCGTAGAAATTATAGATTCCGTTCTAAACTACATCAATCACATGGAACAGATCTTTGATTTTACTAAATTGAGAAATTTTGTCAGTGGTAAGATGACAGAAAAACCTCTGAAAATGCGAATCGATGCCATGAACGGTGTGACTGGTGCCTATGTTCGCGCAATATTTTTAGAACGTTTGGGTGCCTCAGAGGATAGTGTAGTGCACACAACACCATTGCCCGATTTTGGTGGCTTGCATCCAGATCCAAATTTGACATATGCCAAGAATTTAGTGGAAACTGTAGCTAAAGGAGACTATCATATTGGAGCGGCATTTGATGGGGATGGCGTTAGTTTTCTTTATAAATTGTGATATATTTTGGAAATCTATCTGATGGCAATGATTTTCTTTTTAGGATCGCAATATGATTATTGGTGAGAAAGCCTTTTTCGTGACTCCCAGTGATTCGTTGGCCGTAATTGCCCATTATCTTGAATGCATACCGTACTTTCAAAAAAATGGAATACAGGGCTTTGCGCGCAGTATGCCCACTGCATCAGCTGTTGATTTAGTTGGCCAGAAGTTAGGAAAGGAAGTTTTTGAAGTACCAACTGGTTGGAAATATTTCGGAAATCTAATGGATGCCGGTCGTTTGTGTTTGTGTGGCGAGGAGAGTTTTGGCACCGGTTCCAATCATATACGCGAAAAAGATGGCATATGGGCAGTGTTGGCTTGGCTTTCTATAATGGAGCATACTGGAATGGGAATCGAAGATATATTGAAAAGTCATTGGAATACATACGGACGTAACTATTTTACTCGTTACGATTACGAGGAATGCGATTTAGAGTCTTGTAATCAAATGATGGCTACTATGGAAAAACTAATTACTGATGCAGCATTTATTGGAAAAGAGTTCTCAAAGGGTGGTAAGCAGTACAAAGTGAAAATCGCTGATAACTTCAGCTACGTAGATCCAGTTGACAAATCGGTAGCAAGAAATCAAGGTTTACGTATTATATTTGAGGATGGTAGCCGTATTGTAATGCGTCTCAGTGGAACGGGAAGTGCTGGTGCTACAGTGAGGTAATACTATTGAAGAATATAATACGGAACGTAATATATATCAAATTTTGCTTGTAGACTTTATATTGATTCATATGAAAAGAAGGATGTAACTGGTAAAGCCAGCGAAATGCTAAAGCCGCTCATTGATATTGCCTTGGAAATTTCAGATTTGCCGAAATTCACAGGACGTAATGCTCCTACAGTTATTACATAGATCCGTAAAATTATCACCGCTGACTTTTGTATGAAATTTGCTAAAATGAACAATTATAATTTTTTGCTTTAAAATGAACAATTATAATTTGCTAAAATGAACAATTACAATTTTAATTAGTTATCAATTGAGGCGAAGTATCGATACTGATTTAATATTAATGAAGGAATGTATTTATATAAAACATCTCTAGAAATTTTTGCGATGCGTGTGAAAATCTCTAAGTAATGTATCGCACATATAGTTTCGTTACCCAGATCATTTTTCGAGCTGAAAATGAAATTGAATACGTATACAATATTGATTTGAGAAATAGCCATATTTTTTCTCCTGGTCAGATCAATAATATTCATTTAAATAAAAAGTAATTAAAAGTAATAAAATTTTATCTCAGACTTCGCAACTAGTAAATGAAGGGTGTACTATATCAATTAAATTGGCATAACTCCTCGAGGTAAAAACTAAAGTGTTTATTTTAAATGATGCTCTCATTGTCGTCTTTTATAGATAAATTCTTATACTGATATTGAGACATGAGAATGGCTTAGCAAAGAAGTACATTATCTTTATTTTATAAGATTATAGTTTATCTGCTTCAACAATTAATGAACTGACAATTACATGTTTAGCTATACTCCTATATCGCCATTCGACGCCTGATAATTTATCCAGGCCAGACTGCTGTTTTCATATAATCGTTTAATCGGATTTGACCAGAATGAAAAGGTATGGCTATCAAATTTAATTACCTTAAATTCCACTCAGCAAGAGCTGCTACATATTGGCACAAATACCTCAAATAGAGCATTTTCATATCTCTATGAAACTGTTGGAGTATCGTTAGTATCCCTGTAATAAAAGCGGTACCATCGAATAGATCTTTAGAGGCCTTCGGGAGAAATGGAGTATTTGCATCCATAGCAAATTTTAATTTTGATAGATGCGCAATTGTAAACAGAAAAATGAACAATGCGATGCCGTGCGAATTTTTAGTAGCGACGAAAATTTGTTCAAGCGGATTGTACTCGCCGACATAGATTAAATAATCATTAACATTGGAAATTAATTCATTACTCGGTTTTGAATATTGCTCGGGGTTTATTGCACACATTTGAAAATCATTGAGAAGGGCTCTGAAACATACAATTTTGAGTCATATTATGAAATACGATAACACTGATATTTCTCAAATATGCTCACCTATTAAAAGCCTGCAATGCCGATTTAAGGTCTTTGGAGTGAAATTTGCTGCTTCTGTCTAATTCATAAGCTAACTGCTGCCGAACAAGCTGTATGTGGCCGGTTTGTAATATCCAGTCTGCAATGGTAGGCCACACCTTAAGCCAGCAGGTTTGAAAACTAGTATAAAACTTTGAGGGAGTTTCAGTTAAATTTTCTGGAAAGCTATCATTTTCAAGTTCAATTTCTAAATCATTTAAAGCATCTGTCCACATTTTGTCATTCGAAATGTTTTTCTGAATTTTCTCTAAGTTTTCCTTTAGACCGTTGATTAACATGCTTGAATATAAACGATCTAAACCCACCAAACCAACTGGTCCAATAGCTTTTCGCACTTGAGCGAAGAAACGTCCATTTAGTATTTCTTTGTTAAGCGACACTTTTTCATACCAAGCAGCTTTTAATTCTGCGTAAACAGCGTTCCTTGGCTCTGTATAATGTAAAATCTCCCGAGCTAAGCGCCCAATAAAATTATTCGAATTTGTATGATCGCCCTGTAGTATTGGAAAATTAGGTATAGGGATTGTATCACTTTGATACTTTGACTGCCAATCCTGAAGTTTATGATTATTATAAGAATTACACTCCTTTTCAACATTGTAATTGATAATACGCGTTAGTTCGTCACGTAATATTTTCAATCCATGCACATGTAGGTAATCCTGGATGTATTCAAATGATCTCCTGTAACCGTCAATGGTTTTTGTTAGTGAAATTAATTTTGTTTCAAGATCATTCGATGTCGTAGATTTTGATTTATTTGCTTTTTGGAAAATCAAACCTACATTTAGGGCATTTGCTAAATTTCGAACCAATTCTTTACGTATTCCGTCTTCTAATAATTGTTTAGGATCCAATTCGATGACACCAACCAAAGTCTTTTCCATCATGAGTATACCATCGGTGAAAACAGCTATAGAGCACGTTAATTTCGAAACAGTATATCGATCCTCAAATTGCACGTACTCTTTTATTTTTTCCTTCTCAACCTGAGTAGGGAACTCTTTAAGAACCTCTGTTTCTAGATGGATTATTCGTGATAATATGTTAAATATTGTCTCCGGTATAATTTGCATAACTCTGCGTATATAATTCGCAAGTTCTGTACTATAATATTTTGAAACAGATTCAAGATCTTCACTCTTAGCTTGATTAATGCGTAACAATGGAATTTCTAAGGCACTAGCAAGTTTTAAGAAAACAGCACGAAGTTTTATTACCGATCTTGGTATTTTTTTAATGCTATCTTGCATAATTTCCGTATAATCGTTTTCAATAATGCGCCAGGCGTAACTAAGATCACTTATTAATTGTATTGTAATGAGGATGTCTTCTTTCATATTAACTACCTGAAAGTAAAAATTGTTATTTTAATCCTTAGGATCTTGTATTTAAATAAAGATTCTATTTTATTCCTTTTACATCACATTAAATTTTTTGAGTACTGTATCTGAATTCTCAAACGCGCAGTTTTTCTAAATGCAAAAGTCGAAATGTAATACCCTAGATTCAATATAGTAAATATTGAAGTATAACTAGATTGTTTCAATATTTACAATATTTACTATATTCCGCCTATATTGCTTTCATATCAGTTACATGCGGAAATTTAGTAAGAACTGAATTTGAATCTTCAAATGAATTTTTGAGACGTATACTATCTCAAAAATTCATTTGAAGACTCAAATTCAGTTCTTACTAAATTTCCGCACGTAACTGACATGAAAGCAATATAGACGGAATATTTGATTTAAGTACAATTATAATATATATGCTTAAAGGAATAGGATGTAAAATCGATGGATTGTAATATTCTCATGAAAGTATCTCTTACCTGCATCATCCTTTGAAGATAATCTCGTGCTTCCATCAGATATTGTTTTACTTGCATATTTGATTGCAAATTATGAAAGTCTTGAACTTCTTCTAAGGCTTGTATTAATTGCACTATAGTATTACCGCAAACACTCGGACTATCAATACAAAGCTTAGAAATTTCTTTAGCAACGTCTATAAACCACTTCTGCAATTGTTTGTGATTTTGGATTTTTGCCAATGAACGAATTCCCGAAAATGCATCACTTAATTCATTCAAACGCTCAAATGCTTCACTTTTAAAATTATCCCATCGTTTATTCTTTTCTCGCAGAAGTTCTCGCAATATTTCTTTAATAACCAATTCCATATCACTGCAATTTAACAATAATTCAAATAGTTCAATGCTTTTAAATTGCGCTTCGCTTTCTACTAACTCATGGACTTGCTGAACTTTCTTTGCAGTGGCAGGAGTAAATATCATTATTGCCTTTGAAGTGTGCATCAAATACCAACGTAAAAGGACATTTCCTTGACGCATTAGATTAACGATTTTATTGATGTTTTGCATAACGAACGCTTCCGAAAGGATACCATCTCGTAACAGCTCTTTTATTTGATGTCTCACTTTACTTAATTGTTCTTTTTGTAATAAGCAACTACTCTTGAGTGCGGCACATTCTACGATAGGCGCCAGCGCATTTTTAGCAGCTTTAAATTTATCCCAAGCATCTATTAAGTTTATAGTAGTACCCATATAAATGGAAACTATCCAATTGTTCAGGAAGAACTTATCAACAATTTCGCGCATTTGTACCACTTGAGAGTGTAAAATGTCTGGCGAAAAAAACAAACAAACGAACAACATTCCTGCTTGTGTCGAGAGCGCTGTAGCTCGCTGATCAGGATGTGTATAAATATCGAGTTGGTTATATATATCATCGGAACGTAATTTACTGATTACAAGATCAATAAATGTTACGTCGAATGTAAAACGACCGAAATACGCAGCTGGGTAATCTCCAATATCGTTGCTTTTGCTAATGCTGCCACTTGAAGAATGCGAATTCATATTGACATAGCCTGTTGATCGCAAAAGCATGCACACATCGTCAATATTGCTGTAACCGTTCGATTTTGCAGCACTGTATCTGTAATACGCTATAAGTAAGCGTTCCCTTTCAGCGCCTGGTATATGTAAATCCAGTATTAGTAGAATGACGCCAAAAAGGTACAAGGACTCGCACTATAAATTTATGAATGACTGCATTCAATCGAGTAAAAAAATGTTGGCTTACCAGGAGTTGCTTTCCTTCAGAATCTTGAAGAACAGTCTCTAACGTTTGCTGTATATAATACCCTTCGTTCAGTTTATCAATATAATGTTTCAACTCGGAAGCATACTGATGAGTACTTTCAAACGCCAAATAGAAACGTGTGATGAGTTCATGATAATTTTCGCGTATTTCATCGTCCAGCTCTTGCAGTGCCTTTATTGAGAATGAACTCGATAAATTTTCACAGACACAACAATCCTAATTTCAAGTCTTACCTGATTGGATTCAATTTTCTTTTCATGATTTTCGGCAATTTCAAAATAACTAAAATCCAAAATGATCTGACTGTACTGCTGGTGACATTTATTATCGAAACTACAATTTACAACTTATAGAATATACAAAATCTCCAGATAGTAGATATGAAAGTTTTTACCGAAATATATCTGGTATATAATCCTTTAATCGGAGCAATTCAGCAATTATTGAATTCCCTGTCGAAACAATGCTCAACAAATGTTGACCGCAAGCATTATTTTCTGCTAGGAAATCAGTCATGATTTCTGCTTTCTATGAATGGTCTTGGAGAGATTGCTGAGATAATTATCACAGCACTATCCATCCACTGCCCAGTACTCTGCAATAGCCAAAGATAATTAAATGAGACACTAGTCAACATTCACTTGCTCCACACAATCGCAAATTGGTACAAATTGGGCCGAAATTCAGTCAGCATCAACAAGAAACGAGGATTTCCAGAGGAAGGTGTTTTAATTTTAAGTCTCGAACGTTTAATAAAATTGGTTGAATTTACAAAACTTTGTCATGTATTTTTGCTTAAGGACCTGACTCCAATATAAATTTCTTATTATTGTTTTTGCTGGGGATGGTGTCCCCCGCAAATGTCAAAACTTGTTCGACTGACGTTTGTTTTCGGAGTAATTACCTTTTAAAACTCTAAGGGCCTTATTACACATTATGAAACGAATGGAAAGACTGTTGCGCTGGCTTTGAGCAGAAGCTTGGAATTTTTAGAGTATGCAAAACTTTCGTCAAATTCCTTAGATAAAGTCGGTTTTCAATTAGCAATCCGTTTGTTTGCGCGGAACAAAAGCACCCTCCATGCTAAACGACGTCATTAATTTTACTGTATAAATTTTTACGACGCTGCATCATTCGCGATAACTAATGAGAACATCGATGTGGTGGTGCTTTTGTTGCGATAAAATTTTCACGTTTACATGATTTTCTCTAATAACTGATAAATAATTGTTGGTTTTGTAAAAATTCTACAAATTCACAATTTTTTCACTTTTGTGGTTTTTTATTACAAAATGAAACCAAAGCGAACGGTTTCTTGCTCGCGTTTAATTCACTAGCTGTTTCGTTCATATTTTTCCAAAATATTCAGTTTCGGCCATTCGTTTTCCACTGGAATGCACCGAAAAGTACGAACAATGTTTGTTTATTCGTGTCTAACGAAATTTTATCTCCTGATTATCTATAAGCTCTCAAAGCAGAGAAAAAGAACAGCAAACACGAAAGGGAAACGAAGAAGCGTCATAGTTTCCCTTTATGCAATAAGGCCGTAAATTCATTTAGCTATATCTCAGAAACTATAAATTGTAAACATATAAGGAATGCACCAATGGGGATATAATAACGTGATCTTTTTTGAGCCTTTTATTGAAAAAACGGAACAGGGGGTCAATTCTGGTTCTGTGAAACGGTGAAGTGAACAGTTTTTTCACGTTATAGCTTGAACACATAGAAATTACTGTTTCTGCCGGCAGTAGCAGAAATGTCAAAATTTACATTGGCTCTTATGGGAAGTGAGAAAAAAATTATTTCTGTCGGGCAGTAAAAGCAGTTACTGCCAGGTAATAGATTGAAAATTTCTAATTTTACTGCCGTCTGCTACCCTTGTTCTTCTTATTTTGTTTTTGTTTTTGTTTCATATTTGAACTGTATGAACGGAATGTTCTCACACAAACTTCTTGTTTACATTTTGTAAAGTATTTTGACATTTACTGCCTTCTGCCCGAGAAGTCTATGTGTTCAATGCTGAAATGCTGTTACTGCCGGCAGAAACAGTAATTTCTATGTGTTCAAGCTATTATCACTGTGTTTCTGATTCACAATTTTTCAAAAAATGAAAATAACTGTCAAAAAGTCTTCACATTACAAAATTCTTTTCACTTTCAAAATATACGGTGAAAAGTATGAAGAAGCTGTGTCGAGGCAAGCGCGCAAGCGAATCCCAAAAAGAATATTTACTAAATTATCTGGAAATTCATACAGATATTGCCAACGATAAGTAGGCAAAGTAATTCACTAATCAGGGGGTCAATTCTGGTTCTGTGAAACGGTGAAGTGAAAACAAAAGTTTTTATTTTCGTTTTCACTAACAGTTTTCACTTTTTCACTTCACGGGCTGCTATTTTGCGATTCTCTTTTAAATCGTGTAAACCATCTTTCAATGCGATAAGTCGATAACAAAGTTTGAAATTGTCTGTTACATGTTTCATTGTTCCAAGAATCGTTCCTAGTTCCGAAGACTACGCCGGAACAGTCTCATATAAATCCTGTAAAACATTAATTAAACATTATTCTGGAAAATCATATTTGGAATATGAATACTCATATGATATATGACTATAATTTACCTTTGTGAATACCGCTGACTATTTAAAAAATGAGAATAAATTACAAAAACCGACATTTTTTAAATTTTTGTAATAGGAATCGTTATGCGAATTATGTAAAAATGTCTAATCACTTGGTTTATTTGCTTTTGACAATCAAATGAAACTAGGAACGATTCTTGGAACAATGAAGCATGTAACGGACAATTTCAAACTTTGTTATCGACTTATCTTTTATTTCATTGAAAGATGGTTTACACGATGTAAAAGAGAATCGCAAAATAGCAGCCCGTGAAGTGAAAAAGTGAAAACTGTTAGTGAAAACGAAAATGAAAACTTTTGTTTTCACTTCACCGTTTCACAGAACCAGAATTGACAACTGGGGGTCCAGTTTAGACAAGTCACTCGAATATTTTTTCGTGTTTTCCCTTGTTAGTACTCTTACCCCTGAGCCGAACACGCAAAAAACATGAATCTGCTCTCCCTTGGGGGCGGAGCTGGAGCCCCATGAAATTTCAATTAAAAGTGTCTTTATATGCTAAATTACTAAAAGTACTGGCATTGTTGTTTTTAATGACACCTATGATTTATAAAAAATGTCAATTTATCGAAATCTTCATAGTTTTCTAAATAAATGGTGTATTAAATTTTTACTACTATTTTCTTACACAAAATAATTTTTCCCAAAGAAAAACGTAGAATTAACCCACGCTAATCTTCTAAAAATAAGTGACTTATTTAAACTGGTCTTAAGCCGAGAAAACCTATATTTTGAAGAAAACTTCACAATTTTATTTTTACTACCTTATTTCTGTTTTAATTTTTTTCACTGTAAAATGTTATTAACCTACACAAATATGTTAATATGAAGAAAGAATATTTCCGTAGCTTAATGCACGTATTTAATTAAAATCGAACTAAATATATTATAGAGATCGTGTTTTAAATAATTACATTTATTGACACGTTTAGTACTTTTTTGGTTAGTACATTTTTTGCTCTTGAGTTTTTGACTTTATACAATCAACTTTATATTTACGGTCGAATTCCGCTGATTGATGTTTGTTGCTCTTGCCACGACCGAAGTATCATGTTTTATACAGAAAACTTTGTTGGCCCTATTTCGTCCCTACTTTTTTAAAAGCTTCACTGGTTCGTTTGACCTCGGAATCGAGTAACGAGATTTGCTGACGCTGTTATAAGAATAAACATGTTCGTTAAATTTATTTGGAAAACTCATTAAAAACTCTTTTGTTGGTAATAATACAAAACATGTCTGGTACTCTCCATAATATGTGGCAACATTTTGAGAGAGAAAAGTATCGCAAAAGTTGCTGCCATATAATAGGTGTGTTCGTTAACGCACTAGCTAGTACTAGCTAGCGCTAATTTGTACTGAAACTCGTTCGTTAACTAAGAACATTTAGTAAATGAGAGCGAAAAATATTTCCCCTTCGTGATAATTTTTGCTGGAAATATTTTGTCCAGCGCGTTTCAGAAAATTGTCAAACTCAGCTGCCAGCTGATTGCATTCGAAGAACTTTGGAATTTTAAATGGATGAAGAAATGAAAATTGAAAACGGAAAGCTACATTTAATTAAGCTGCAGGAGTGCGAAAGAGCCCTGGTAAGTATATAAGAAGGTGATTCTAAAAGTACCTGACCTAACTTTTTTTCACAGATAACTTACTTCCTGGATCTTCATTACTTGAACATGCAAGAGCAAGAAACTCCACTTCTTCCGAGATTCTAAAAGAAATTAGACTGAATAGAGAAGAAAAAAGTGTATATCGTGAAAAAACACTACAATTGAAAAAAGAAAAGAACGAGCTTTTGAAAAAATTTTAGATAAACTGTAAAATTTTAGATAAACAGTAATTTTAGATAAACTGTTCGGAAAATCTTTCGAAAAGCATATAAATAATACGTACGTCACAAAGACATAGGATGGGATGTGTTCAAGTTTATTTTTTTTTTTTTTTGACAACGGAACATCTGTTTTACGAAAATAACAAAAGAGAGTAGAGAATAGAATCGAACTGAACGCAGGATGTGAGTTTACAGAATAACCTGGTCAAGCTGCGTTGCTGACGACAAATAAAAACGCAGCAACTCGTAGTATTGTTTTGGCATTTTATTTAATTTCAGTCTTGAATAATTATTGTGAATTGCACCAATAATTTCTTTGTGGAGAAGAAAATTGTCGAAATGATCGACTACAACACACTAAAAATTATTCCAGAATATTTCGTTTTACTTCTTTATTAAGTCATTCGTCCATTTTAAATTATATTATTTAATTTATTTGAGTCTGGTATATCATAAAAATACGTTTCTTATTTATATTTTGAAAGGAAAAGTAATGAGAAGAAACAATAACATAACAAATTATCCACTTTTTCGAAAAAACGAGGCCATTTTTTGTGAGGATGAGTAAATATAAAGAGCGTAAGACAATTCAGAACGAGCTATAGAAGTAGGTTCTACAGCTTCACCCCAGCCGCGTTGCCTTTCGTTTTCCTGTAGAAATCTTATGGAAGAGAGGCCTGGAATTGCGAGCTGCTTTAGATGAGCGAGGGCTGTTACGTTGCTGTCAGTTTACTTGTTCCATAAGCTTTTCTTTGAATTGCTCGATACTGTGAGCTGCCACTGCGTGATTAGGGCGTGAAGCGGCGAATTGAGTGTCATCTCTTTATCTCTGCTGTGTAATATGCCATAAAGAGGAAACCCACTCGCGTTATTTTTACGTATTTTTGACATACATTCACAAAATGATACATTTGCCTAAGGAACTTGACACACTTTTCTCCAGAAATTTGCACCGACACTAACGCCACTCCCACTTGCGTTTTTGGATAGGTAATGATTTTAAAGGGGATCCTAGCTGAAACACGAAGAAACATTTATTTCAATTCGTTGGACATTTAATTTATTATTTCTTAGACTTTATTCATTTGATTAATAAATTTTTACGATTCAGTAAATAAGAACAGAAAATTAATACAGTTATAAATAACGAGGAATTGAATCTCGAATGCCTACTTTGGAATGAAAAAAACTGAGATAAAAATATTTCACTGTTCAATTTTAGAAATATCTTGATGTCAAAAATAAATTATACGCATTCATTATTCTTTATTTTAAAAAATACATTTCACAAAAATACATTTGTCATTATGGAGGCGTAGTCTAACTCCATAGTGGTCCGTTGATTTGCTTCAAATAAAATCCACCACTATTTTTTGTCAAATATTATATAGAAATATGTGTAGAAAACGTTTTCAAAACATTCGATAACAAATGTGTTATTAGCAAACGCACAGCAAACAAAAATAACATCGGGCGAGTTCTCACACATTGTGTGCGTTAATTTAGCAAATCATAAAAATACATAATCATAAAGAATTTTTAATTTACAGCAACGAGTGCCCTATCTTTGTCTCTGTAGTGTCTTATCTCTTGATCTCTTTTATAAATCTCATGAAACCTTCACATTGATATATCCACTTTTGGCTTATACATAATACAGCTAAATTAAAATCGAATGGATTTTTAGATTATATTAATCAGTAATACAGTATACTGATTCAGTATACTCGAATAAATAAGTCGGAAGAATAAAACAGAGCAAATATTTTATGGTTTTGGCTTTTCATTAATATTTATTTTATTAAATTACTTGTGCGTATACATGACAGAACGAGAATGTATACGGGATATCAGCATCTTCTAATTGAGAGAATAAGCAAAGTGCTTTTGGTAAAATTCAATAATCCATCAAAAAAGAATTGCTTGAATGGCTTCGCCTATGAAGAAATAGGACGAATTTTTCGAGAAGTCTCCAATGATGACAGTATTACGATCGTTGTTGTGACTGGCCACGGGGACACTTTTACATGTGGAAATGATTTGTCACAATCATTGGTAACAGATGATATAGATTCTCTTATCAACAAGTCAATTATAACTTTCAAAAATATGATGAGTGCCTTAATTGATTGTCCAAAGGTAGTTATAGCTCTAGTTAATGGACCTTGCATTGGAATAGGTGTAACATTAGCTTGCTTGTGCGATTTAGTGTGGTGTTCGGAAACGGTAACCCTTCTATTTGTCAGTAGTTTTATTTTTCATTACACACACAGATACATCTATTTCAGGCATATTTTCGCACACCTTTCGTTAAATTGGGACTTGTTCCAGAAGGTTGCTCTTCTTTCTTATTTCCATTGATAATTGGCCGTTCGAAGGCTACGGAAATGCTTTTATTTTCTGAAACACTTAATGCCGAGGAAGCTCTCAGATACAATTTGGTCAGCAAAATATTTAAAGTAAATGAACTGCTTTCTCACATATGGCCAAAAATACATGAATATTCAGAACTGCCACCAAATTCGCTCAAAGAATCAAAGAAATTAATGAGAATGCAAGAGCGCGAAACCTTATACAAAGCCATGGATGCAGAATGCCGGGAATTGAAAAATCGATTATATTCTAGCGAATTTTTAAATGCACTGCTTGATTTCTCAACAAGGAAAAGAAAATCCTCAAAGTTATAATTCCCAAAAATTTCAGAACTAGAAAACGTTCTGAAAGGTTAGTAGTTTTATTCTGTTGCAAAAGGTCTAGCCTAAATATAAAGTTGTTAAAGGTGTTAAAACAGCTGTATTGCAAACTTTTGCAAGCATTTACCGAATTTCATATACGTACGTATTGTATGCACTGTACGTATTTTAAACAATTTACGACAAAATACCGTAGCAAAAATATGAATACTGCAGTTTAGAGCTCTGGTTTCGGAACTTTAGTTGGTAGTGTCAATATTTTTGTACTAATTGTAAATACTTTATACATATATTTCCATAATCGTGGTTGCTTCATTTTTTGTCTTATTTTCTGGTTCCTGATCAAAACAAATCTCTGTCTTGGCGGCATGGTCGTAGCCCTTTGTAATATTCAGGAGATATTAATATCGTTAGTAAGCTAATATAAATTTCATTAATTTCTGTCAAAAGGCATTTAATCGAAAGGTTGTGGAATAAACAATAAACCATTTTAGTACTTTTCACCTATAATTTTTTTTTAAATAAAATGTGCAATAAACGCATGCAATTATATTTTTGTAAAAACATTAAAGCAGTTATTGATTTTGAGTGAAAATTTGTTTCATTCAAATTGGTGTAAACGGGTTTTTTAAAGAAAGTAATAACTATTTGAATATTGCTACTATGAATTAATTCAATAGTACTTTGCAGAGTATGTAACGTTAAACTTTTTCTTTTTAGCGATTTAATCGTCAGTCAAGGAAAACTAATCGCAATCGTAATCGGCAGTAACAAGTGAAAACACTTTTGTTCTTTCAAATCAAACAACAGCATCACCTAATTGGGATCATCATTGGATTGACGTTCGAATGATTATGGCTCATTTTGGGTTTATTTATTTTTCTAAACATAGCGGAAATAAATGGGCGCGAAGTTCGAATGAAAACGAAGTTATAGACCTAAATTTGCTTTCGTTGTTTCACATACTTTTGCTGCAAAACCGGCAGTGCATAGAGATCACAGAAATGTCCTGTAACGTATTTAAAGGAAAAGAACCATTTGTTTCTCAAAAAAATTAATCGCTTCCCCGCGGGGAGTGATTGAACCAATTATATTGAAGAAAATTTGTGAGGAAAGAAAGAGCAAAAGGGAATAGATCTCATTTCAGATCTCAATACTTAAACGTCTTCAATAAATGCGAGAGGCAAATTTGTTTCTTACCTTCGCTTGTTGTTCGCAAAAAGATGGCTTGCCGTCTTGGAAACAAACCTGATTGATTTGAAAAGAATTAAAGTTCATGTGGTGCGATGAAATATCATCGATTTATTTAGTAAATGCATTGTCAATAATTGAATTTGGTAACATTAAATTTCTCACTAAAACCAGGTACTGGATATCTTGTTTGATGGGTGATATCCTTGTTAACATGTAAGTATACGTTCCTTACGAGGTTCGGCGTAAATTTTGATGTTAGTTTTGTGAAAATATCGAGACCTAATGACTGATGGCATCCTATATTTAAAATGGCTAAAAAATTATTTTCAATTTTATTCCATAAATTTCGCTAAAAAGTAGAACTAATCTGTTTCTAGTATTGCAAGCAATAAATGAATAAGTTTTGATGATTGGCAACGCGTTTAAACAACATTTGACAGCAATGAATTTAAGTTCATGTAGCCATGACCGTCATTGAGAGTGTTTATATTTGTGTTGATAGAAGAAATATGGATTATTCTTTATAAAGGCTGCCGCTCCCGGTTTATTCATACTAATGGCCGGTTTTGTTGCAGTACATACAGGTAGAGTACCTTAGTTTAATTGTAATAAAGAATCACAATAGCTGTTGCGATCTCGTACAGGTGCTGGAAACTGCGTCGATGAAACAAAGTATCAACGAATTATTAAGGAAGCATGTATGAGAGCCAAAGATATTTTAAAAAATGGTGGTTCTACAATAGAAGCCTGTGAGGCAGCTATCGCTCGCCTTGAGAATAGCGGCAACACGAATGCCGGCTTTGGGTCGAATTTGTGTTGGGATGGCAAAGTCCAATGCGATGCTTCTATTATGGATGGTTCAAGTTTGCATTTTGGTGCTTGCACAAACGTTAGTCGCTTAAGAAATCCAATTCAACTAGCCCGAAAGCTTTGCCAGGGTCAATCTAAAATGCTTTCAATGGAACGCATTCCACCAATGGTTATGGCTGGCAAAGGTGCTGAGCAATATGCCGAGGAAATTGGCTGTGTTATGGTTGAACCAAATGAAATGATATCATCGAAAGCCAAATTTTCATATAATCATTATAAATCGAAAGCACCAGACTTGAAAGATTTGCCCAATGTAAAAGCTGATAATGCGGGTGCATCCCAAATTAGTGCGTTGGATACAGTAGGCGCAGTTTGTGTGGATGCTGGTGGAAATTCGGTGGCTGGGTGCAGTTCCGGTGGTTTATTACTCAAAATGCCCGGCCGTGTTGGACAAGCGGCGACGTACGGTGCAGGCTGTTGGGCAACAGATACAGAAGATTTATGTGTGGCTACGTGCACCACCGGCAATGGCGAGTACTTAATGAAAACATTATTGGCGAAGGAAATTTGTACAGATCTTTTATCTTCTGAGTGTGCTATTACAAGTTTACATAAAACATTTAAGAATAAATTCCTAGAATCACCATTCTTGCCTGCTGAACAGGATTTGTATGGCGGTTCACTCGTATTATTATATTATCCAAAAAAAGGCTGGGGAGAAGTTCTCTGGAGTCACACAACAAAGTCATTTTGTGTTGGTTATATGTCTACCCAGCAAAAGACACCAAAGGTAAGAAGTTATATTCTTTTTTAAATTTTCCCCAAATCAATTTCGTCTTAAGGTTAAAACTGTTTTCTGGTGTGCTTTAATTCCATTAATTCTTTCTGATATTTGAACTGAATATATTTCAAAATTAATTAAGTTTATGTGTATAAAAGAAAAAACTTTATTTGGTAGTTAAGAACTAGTTGTTCATTATTTTACGAAGCCATAATAACTTATTATTAAAATTTGTTTATATTGTGTTTTGCAGTTTGTTTATTCACCACTGCCAACATATAGCGTTCCCGGAAAGTCCTGTGTTGTGAACGGACATCATTTTAATTTACACTAATTAATATAAAACATAGTTCTTGTTTTTTTCCTTCTTTTTATACATATATATGTTTTTATTAAAGTAAATTAACACACAAGTTGAAAATAACAAAAGTAAAGAACTTTTGTGAGAATTCATTATTTTAGTTGTATTTATTTTCCAATTGTTTAACCCAAATTCCCGGCGGTTAAAAAAACTACAGAAAAGATGAGTGCATTGATAATACCTTAACTCCTACGTTAATATAACAATTCTAATTCGTTTAAAAAAACGTTCATCAAAGAAGAAAAAACATATTAATGTGACTTTCCTAAACGTACGTTCATATTTTGTAATCCTGACAAAAATATGGCTCATAGAATTAAATCGAATCGGAGAAAGCACTAGATTCTATATCTACAAAGTGAATACATTTTTAATTCTGGTACCAAGTTTTGTCAAAAAAATTTAGTTTCATAGATTCTTCTCCAGTATTCATTAGCATACCCTTTAAGTTAGGCTAAAAGAAGAAAAACTGGAAGCCGATAAGAATAGGTTCAAAAGTTAAAACTACACTAAAAACGACAACGGGATGGTATGAGAGAGAATTTCAGGATATGGACCGAGGGCTGTATACAAATTTTAGTCCGTGTGTAGAGTCAACAGGAAAAATAAAAGTAATGAAAAGAAGTATCGAAACAATTGTTAATATCCCGGCCCTAGCTTTAAATACAATTCGGAAAAACTACTCTTAAAATCATTTGCGTTCTTTTAGAATTTTTCCGTATTTTGCCAGATTTATTTTAGAAAATAATTTTGTCAGAAAATTAATTTTAATTTTAGAAATGTCGAAAAATGCGATATATATTGGAAAATTGTAATAAGATTTACCAAAGGCTAGGAACCATTCTCAATTAACTTTTATTCGAAAATATCAAACGCGCTTTACATCTCCTACATAAGTTACGTTCCCTCCCTTCATAAATTCCAAGCGTTCAAGTGGAAGACATTTTGTTTTTTAAAATAGAAGACATTTTGATTTTGTAAAGATTTAACTTGTACTTTTCTAAAAATTTTTGCTTTGGACCTTCGTGATGTTGGAAGTTATGGACAAAGAAGCTCATAATATTTTCGGATTGCAAGGTTAGTGATTACCAATCTTTGGAGTATCATTACAAAAACATATAAAAAGAAATTTCTTAAAAAAATAAAGGAACTTGTTTGATCTTGTGATCTATGGTTTTTATCCACATAAAAATTCCACATATGGTATATATTGATACAATTTCTAAGGGCGAATGTAGGCCCATAAATTCCTTAACACTAATCAGATGTTTGAATCTTCTAAACATTAAAAGTATTTTTGAAGTAACTAAAATTATATTTGGTAGATACAAAATTATCTTTAACAAGTTAAGAGGTAATATCAAATGTCCAATTCCTATCCTCTATAGCTTGTACCAACTGTATAGGTCTGTATCGCCTCATACGGCGATGGACAAAAATTGCCCAGCAAGGGAAAGGGCACACTCGCTGAAAAAGATAATTATTCTCCAAAACTAAAAAACCACTGAAGCCACAACGCAACTTAGAGGCTAACAATTTCTCTCCTTGCAATCTTCCACGAAATCTAAATGAAAAATCGGTAGCTAAAATGCAAAATGTAAACACACTCACTATATATAATTATGACAAATCTTTAACAGACATCAGCAAATTTATAAGTAAATGTTTAGTTCTTGAATCACCAGTTTCTCCAATAGATTAAATATATGAATACCTTTTCAAAATTAAATAAATTTTGGACAGAATCTCAATAAATAAGAATACCAATGTATACATAGACAAAATTCAAGATGAAAGTAGAGGTGAATATTTCTCAACATAGTTCAATATAATATCCAAAGCTTAGAAACCAATAAAGATTAATTTGAATTTTATTTATATCCTTGAAAAAAAATCGTATTGCAATACTATCTAAAATCTTTAACGCAGACTCTCCAGAACTATAACTTGATTTATAAAACACGCGAAGATTAATATGGCGGTGTTACCATTGCTGTATGGAAAGACATTAAGTTTAATAGACTATTCTACCAGTCTAGATTGGGTATCACAATAATTCAAATCCCTAATTTTAAATTGTAGCATTATAGTAACCTCTGTCTATTTTCCCCATAGTATCAAAAATAAACATTTCTACAACGAAATTACTGTTTAGATTGTTTAGCTTTATGGAAACTAAAAACACCGCGTTGATCGGTGGTGATTTTAATGCGACGCTCCCACAATTTCGGGGGAAAATCCGACTCCTCCAGAGGGAAAAAAATTGCTCGAAGATATGTCTTGCACTGATTTCCAATGTCTCAATAATGGCTCTTTTACTTTCGAAAGATTCCTAAACGAACTTAACAGTTCCACATCGGTTCTTGATCTCTCCTCTTCTATGTATCCGTAAGAGATAAATTTGACATAAATTTGAATGGTCGGTGGACAACATTAACATTGATGGAAACCATCACCTCCCCATCTCCATTAAACTCAAAAAAAAATCTGTTCTAACTTTCCTAGATTTCTATCGCAAACGATAGTTTCGGCTTAGCGACATTTTAGAAAACATCTCCCTGGGTAACTCAGAAGAAATTTACTCAAATCCATCATTCAAACCTAAACCCTGGTGGAACAATGACCTCAATATCCTCTATAGGAAATAAATTATTTGCCAAAAAATATAACATCACCAAATCGTATGAAAATGTCCTAAAATTAGTCAATAGTGCTGAAAATTGGAAAAACAGACTCAATGCTGCAAAAATTCAATTCTTCATTAGTACATTAATCACTTTTACAAACAAATCCGATCCCAAATCAACAGCCTTAGAAATGCCGGTAAGGAATATTTGAGGAATTATTAGAACAGTGAAAATAATGCGGAATACCTTAATCACTTGAAATCCCAGGTCCCAACTTAAAACCATAATTTCCCCTCTGATTCGTCAATGCCTCAAAATATACCTGAATTGTCTTTTGCTGCACTGTGCACTGTCCTAGAAAAGAAAAACAAACCCTCATAAAGAGGGGTAAAACTGAACATCCAATTTCACCGGAGGCGAATACGTTCCACTATATCTCTAAAACAATCACCACCTTTCAAAACAAGCTCCTCGGGTGTTGTCTGGGTTTAAACTTTAACACGCCGATCATTTATATCTAGACACTTTCGCTCAACTTTCATCCACAAGATAGATCCACATACATGGCAGCTAAAGAAATGTTAAAACATAAACGAAACCACACGGATATTTTTAATCAATTTGAATTCCAAGATAATATTAAATCAAGTTATAATCTAGTTTTCTTCAAATACAAGAATATTTTTGATAATCTTGAACCACTTAAAAAACGTTTGCATGTGCCTGATATTCTAAGATCATACAAAGAATTGACAATATACCAAACAACACCTATTATAGTACAAAATTACCTCACATACTTAAATAACTTCTCAGAGAGGAAGTATTCGATCTCTGCGACAGGCGCAGGGATTTGTGACCATTCAGCTGGATGTGCAATTTGCCACATCACCAAAAATGAAAATGTTCTTTTTAGAATTAATCAAAAAATGCCCTCGCTCATTGCAGAGCTTGGCTCTTTAAAGAAAGCTATTGATATCATTATAGAAGATAATCTAAAAGTTTAATTTTTACGGATAGCAGAAACGCTTGCCAATTACTGACAGGAATGTCGGCTGATAACTATATCATCAATTATATCATAGATTTAATCAGACAAAGTTACTTTAAATCTATTATTACTACATGGTGTCCTTCACACGAGGGCCTTTACTTTGCCCAATAGATTTCCAACTTACTCTAAAAGAAGCATGCATTTATTTATAACAACTTTAAAAACTATTAGACATCGCAATTTCTTTTGCAATCGTAATAATTTCTTTGCTAAATTTTTCCCTAGTCCCCCCACAAAACATTGGTTTGATTCAACCAATATGGACAGGCCGAAAATCAAAACCATCAATTGACTACTTACTGGCTTCACATATAAGAAATCCCTTCTACACATGATCAAACAAGTTCCTAATAACCATTGTGAATCCTGTAATGCTCCTGGATGCTAATCATTTAATCTACAAATGTAATCAATATTTTAATTTTCGCAATTTTCCCTTCTTTCAACATTTTACCAACATTAATGAGCTCCTACTTTCCAAAAATTCCAACATTTTTAAACAATTAACCGAATTCATTCACATGGCTAACCTAGACATTTTTTAAAAGAAATTGTTTTTTGTTAATTTTATTCCATACTTCCATTAGCACTTCACGCTTCCCCGTACTCCCTTACAACACAAAACAGTGAAGCACATATAACTCGTATATTAAATAAATATCTCAGTCTCGAATCAAATACAAGCTGTTTATACATCATCATATAGTTCAACATATATCCTCGGAGGGGCAACTACAACGACCTCGAAAGGTTTTTTCTATTTTCCGATTGCCGTAAATTCTGATGGGTTATTGCTGGCCAGCTACCCTTATATTAAATCCAAAAAAAAATTCGAAAATATATTTCATCACGAATAATTAAATTAAACTGCTAGTTCAACCGATTAATTTCCATTTAAAACATTACTATGGAAATCTTTTAAATAGTTTAGATTTCAACTTTACATTTTCAAAATGTTAGTTCAGAAAAATTCAAAACAAATTAAAAATAATTTATTGTGGATTGTTTGTTTGTTTTCAATAAAGAATGAAGAACGTATTTGGAACAGATGTATGTAGAAAAGTATGCAAACATTAAAAACATGCTTGTAGTATATAGTATGAGAGTATTTAATATTAAAGAAGTCTGAACTTATTTACGAGAATTAAAAAGAATACCAAACTAAACTAGAAACATGTACAATAAATGCATAGATGTTTAAAATAATTTCAAATCAAGGCCAGCTGAAAACCTACAACTTTCGTGGCATCAATTTATAGTAATAACCGTTAATGTGTAAAAGTACCGAAGTACCAGGAATAATACGCTAAAATTAACTTTCGCAAATTTGTTTGTGGCTCGCATATTGAGTAACATTTTCTTTTCGAGAACTAAGAAATTAAATCAATACTTAGATTTAATTTCTGCCAAAATATGTTACTCAAAACCAATAAATTGTTAACAATATGATTTTGTCCGAAACAAATAAATTATTTCTCCGATTCTTAAGTTTTCGCGAATCAAATTTTAACAAATTGCATTAAATGCAATAAAAAATAAAACCATCGTTAAATAGATTACACACAACCGTATTCATACCAAATACTATTGCTTTTATCATCTGTTCGTGATTTGCGCTGCATTTTCTCTTCATCAGATTTAGCTTGAGAAGTATTTGTGTCGCGATTGATCGTACTTGTTGAAGGTGTTGATTTTTGTTCATTTAATCCAGGCGTCGAATTACCTCCAATCATTGTATTTATTCGATTGTACATAAGAAATGTCGACGGATTATCATTATTTTGTGGATGGACATTTGTAGGAATTTGAGATTCAGTGTCATTCAGCGGGTTAGGGTCGCCACTGATTGGAGATGAATTACTAGTCACATTGGATGTGTCCATAGATGGGTGAGAAGTTTCAGGAATTTTCTGACTATCATCAATTAGATAGACTGTTCGTCGGCTGCCGGCGGTGCCCAATGTTAGACTACTTCCAGTAACATCTGGTGCTTCCAACCTACTGAAAACATTAATTATGAATTAGGAATGCTTTCAGTTATATTTCAAGGTTTCACTGGGTGGTATCAATTAAGACCGATAGCGTCATAGTTGCAATTATGTTTTTTATATAAAACAATCACAAAAAATTCTTGCAGAAGAAAAATATTCACAACAATTTCAGCCTCCGCTTGAAACATTGTATTGTGAATTCGCTTACCGTTGCATACTCTGACGTATTGGAATATTACGTTGTAATAAATTAGTGTCTGATGCAATGGAAATCGGCTCCTCTATACTGTTATCAGATTCATTTCCTCCAGATTCTGAGCCAATCATAAACTGGGATTGAGTTAAACGCGAATCATCTACCCAGGACCGTCGATTCTGAAGTGCATATAAAATTAAATTTCGTTATAATGGCTAATAATTAGTATATTACTCTGCTTGGAACTTTGTTCATTAAATCCGAACTAGCTTTTTTTACTCTACGCACTAAATTACTTGCAAATGGTTTTCTGTAAAGATTTACGATAGAGATTAAATCCACACGAATCGTTCAGAAGCACTCTAAAATTCTTACTTTTTCTGTACGGTACTTTCAGATCTTTTGTAATGTTCCATAATTTTTTCCTCTAATTTTTCTTTTTGTCGACTTAAATTGTGAACTCTCTCGGCATAACTTTTCTCTTCATTGTGAAAATGTTGTTTATCCTCCAGCGAATGTGCTAATAATTCATGATATTGTGATAACAATTGAGAAACGTTCTCCATAAGAGTTTTACGGTCTGCATCAAGATCTGAATTCATCTGAAGTAACATCTATAACGTCAATGCATATTAATTGTTTTCAAATATATTTTCATATCGCTAAACCACACATATACACAAACCTCACTCCTGTGGGCAACTTTTGAATATTCCATTTCTAGAAACTTTACTTGGTCACTCTTTACATTCAATTCTCCCGATAATTCAGTATTCTGTATCTTCAATTTACTATTTTCCATACGAATCATTTTATATTGCTCCTGAAAAAAGAAAAAGATGAATGGCTATTACTACATTCGTCCAGACTGTTCGACCGGTTTACCTGAATATTTTTATATTCATTTTTAAAACGATCACTAGTTGCAAATAAATTTCGGAAATCATCAGTTAATTTTGAATGTTCCGCTCGTAAAATCGATAAATCTTCCGCACAAGATTTCATAGATGAATTTTCTTTGTTTAGATCTTCAATTTGTTTCTCTAAATTACAAATACGTTCACGTAACTCACGCCCTTCATTGCGAAGATCACGAGTTAGTGTTTTTAATTGCTCCTTTCCTTTGTTTAACGATTCATATTCGGCAGAGAGTTGATCATGGAGGCATTGCAATGTGACCTGATCGTGCAGAAGATTTTTATGATCTTGTTTGACTGATTCAAGTTTCTTGAGCAGTAAATCCTTGTCGGCAGCTAGTTGCGAATTTGCTAGCTGAAGTGCCACATGCTGTGTGTTGAGCGATGTAATTTGCGAACCCAGTGTTGCGACATCGACAGTAAGTCGCGCTATTTCCGCCTGCTGTTGATCATTGGTTGATTGTAGAGTTGCATTAAGTGCACTTAGCTGCGTATTAGCATCGGACAGCCGTGCCAATTCAGCCGAGTCACGCGGTGGAGCCAATATGAGCTTATGTTCAATACTTTGCCCTCGAGGTTCTCTCGATATTTCAATGTTTCGCTCCACCGTGAAGATCTCTTTTCGATGACATAAAACGCATATGTCAGATTTTGCATTGATTTGTGAGTTGTTCTGCTCCTTGCAAACATTAAGCATTATTTCTCTTACCGTTTTGAAAGTCTCTGGATTACGGACGAGATTCTCGACAACTTGTTGAACATTTAGTTCAGCGTTGTCATCACATTGATCGACGGCAAGACCAAGCTTCTCTAAGTTGTGTTTAACCTTGTTTGTGGTTATTGTTCCCGATACAAGATCGGTACGAAGCGTAGCTATAGTTTCCAAATCAATATCACGCTGCGATATTAAGTCCTGATTAACTTTTTCCAGTTCAGAGATTTTTAGTTGAAGCTGTTTTACATCATCCTCGAACTGGATCAGCCTATTGGTTTCTTTTTTTTGTAGGTTGAATTTGGCAGTTGTCTCGTCCAGTTGTACTGCCTTTTCCTCAAGATTTTCTTTTAATTTGGTTATCTCTTTTGAAAGGCTGGCGTTTTCTCGTTCATATGCATTAATTTTGCTCTCCAAATCATATATTTTTTCAACAGTTTTGTCGCACAAATTTGCTTTACTTCTGAATAGTTCCAACTCGTTAGTTCGTGTATCTAAGAGTCTCTCTAAATCATCGGCTCGGCGTTGGATGCTCTCGTTAAGTGTTTGTACGCGTTGCTTTTCCTTACTCAGCGTTTCCACTTGTTTCTCGAAATCGATCAATTTACATCGGTCAATTTCGCGTTCTTGGCTTTGACGGTCATAGGATTTTTGCCGATTATCTAAACTATCCTGCAGTTTCTTGTTTTCTTCTAAAGCGTTTTTGAATACATTTTCAAGTTCTGCGTTTTGTTGCATGAGCCTATGAATATTCTCTTGCATTTGTTCGATTTTAAGGGATAACTTTTTCTTTTCTTTTTCTAATTCTAGTATTTTGCTAGTAGACTCATGGAATGATGACTCTTTCAGCTGATCTAAAGCCACCAGTAAACGCCTATTCTCCAATTCAAGTTTTAAAGCACGAGTCTAAAAATTAAATGAAATTGGAAATATCTCTAATTTTTTATAAATTATAATCTATGTTACTTGGGCGTTATTAGTCAGTTGTTCGGACAAACTATTGTCACCTGAATTACAGTCATCGTCGTTTTCGGAAAATGATTTATCAAGCTCTTGTTCGTTGTTTACAGTTTTCGAAACTAATTGAAGTTGCGTGTTTTCTTCCAACAATTCCTGTAACTTGGAACGATCGACATCTCGCTCTAAAGCCATATCATTTAATTTCTGCTTGTATTTTATAATTTCAGACTCCAGAGCAATAACATGCTCACTACGTTTGCGTGAACGTTGCAATTGATCCTCTAGCATTTCTCTACAGCATTATAAAATTTTTATGTAGTAAAAATTATGTTTCATAATTAGCTAAAGTATTAAATTACTTAGTCTCTAGAAGCATTCTATTGTCCTCACGCAGTTCCTCTACTCGGGTCTTATAAAATTCCGAATCGGTAAGTTTCTCCCGAAACTTTTGAACCTCGATTTCAAGTCTTTCTGCCCGTTCAGCACGCTCACGTAGAACATCAACTTCGTCACGATAGGCAGCTGCCCTTTTCGCCTCAGCGTACCACTCTTGGCTCTATTTGATATTTATGAACAATTAAAATCGTTTTGAGACATTAGGATAAGATTTACCTCAATACGAAGTTTATCATATTGAGTATTTTTATGCTCTAATTCCTCTCTTAGTTCCAGCTGCCCTTCTGCTTTTTCCTCTCTGAAAAAAGGTGCGATAATTAATTAATAGAAAAATAAATCATAAATTTTAAGAGAAAACTACATTAGACCACATTAGTCAACCCTTTCTTTAGACTTCGACAAAATTGGAATTCAAATCTGGCAAGGTCAAACTTCGTTGACTAATGAAAAAGAGGCATTTCTTGTAATGTAGGTACATATTATGTATAACAAAAATAAAATTATCTTACAATTCTTGCCGAAGTTTTCGAAGTTTAGATTTCAAGTCAGCCAGCTCAACTGCCATATGATTACTTTCTGCATTGGAAGTCGATGTTGATGGCGTAGACATGGCGCCACTTGATGACGAAAGTGATATACAAATATTTTCATCACGTCCACATCCTTGAATATTCATTTCTGGCTCAATCGCACAAACACTAGTTATCCATTTTAGATACATATTGTCACGTTCTTTTGTTAGGCGTAAAATATGATTATACATTGTCTTCGGATCTAATAGTTCCAGAGATTCTTCAGTGAGAACTAAACTGCGATTGTCAGTTACCTAAAGGCAAAGAAAAAGTAATGAAAAGATTTGATTATAAGAAAAATTGAACTGTGGTAATACCTGTTTAATAAGTTCAACAATAGCATGTTGTGTTTCCACATCCAGTTTCTTAATACGTCCAATAAAAAGCTCTTTATTAGGGCATTGTACCGCGGCGCCAAGCAATAGTGTCAATAAAAGTTTCATTTCTTCTAATCCATTCTTAGTTTCAGGATGAAAACCTAATGTAAAGGAGTCGGGAAGAGACAGAATTGTTTGTCCGAGTTCTTCCTCGAAGAACGTCTTTAAATTTCGTACGATGCATTCGAAATTACGTGCTCGAGCGGTAGACAACGAGACACCAGTGTAATAATTAATCTTTATCAGCATATTCTGAGGTTCTGGATCAATTTGTAACCATACACTATGTATTATATCTCCATCCAGTAAAGCACAGTAACCAGTTAATATTTCCGGATGAGCAAGATTTGATTCTAGCTGTTGCAATATAAAAATTATATATATATATATATATATATATATATATATATATATATATATATATATATATATATATATATATATATATATATATATATATATATATATATATATATATATATATATATATATATATATATATATATATATATATATATATATATATATATATATATATATATATATATATATATATATATATATATATATATATATATATATATATATATATATATATATATATATATATATATATATATATATATATATATATATATATATATATATATATATATATATATATATATATATATATATATATATATATATATATATATATATATATATATATATATATATATATATATATATATATATATATATATATATATATATATATATATATATATATATATATATATATATATATATATATATATATATATATATATATATATATATATATATATATATATATATATATATATATATATATATATATATATATATATATATATATATATATATATATATATATATATATATATATATATATATATATATATATATATATATATATATATATATATATATATATATATATATATATATATATATATATATATATATATATATATATATATATATATATATATATATATATATATATATATATATATATATATATATATATATATATATATATATATATATATATATATATATATATATATATATATATATATATATATATATATATATATATATATATATATATATATATATATATATATATATATATATATATATATATATATATATATATATATATATATATATATATATATATATATATATGCATATATATATATATATATATATATATATATATATATATATATATATATATATATATATATATATATATATATATATATATATATATATATATATATATATATATATATATATATATATATATATATATATATATATATATATATATATATATATATATATATATATATATATATATATATATATATATATATATATATATATATATATATATATATATATATATATATATATATAATATATATATATATATATATATATATATATATATATATATATATATATATATATATATATATATATATATATATATATATATATATATATATATTATATATATATATATATATATATATAT
>OZ016503.1:22815368-22891980 GCA_963966595.1 Physocephala rufipes
TATATATATATATATATATATATATATATATATATATATATATATATATATATATATATATATATATATATATATATATATATATATATATATATATATTATATATATATATATATATATATATAATATATATATATATATATATATATATATATATATATATATATATATATATATATATATATATATATATATATATATATATATATATATATATATATATATATATATATATATATATATATATATATATATATATATATATATATATATATATATATATATATATATATATATATATATATATATATATATATATATATATATATATATATATATATATATATATATATATATATATATATATATATATATATATATATATATATATATATATATATATATATATATTCTTCTATCTAAGAAATTACTTGTACGAGAAAATCGTGTTCAATCATAACTTTTAAAAGAAAGTTATGAATCTGAGACATGGAAAGACAAATTCAGCTAATTGTGCACATAAAATCAGAAAATATAATCAATTGTTACATTTTATTAATCTAGTATGAACTTATTGTGTGTTTGGATAAATGGAATCTACAATAATCAATTAAATGTAACTAATATTTCTGGATACTTCAAATCCGTGTTATCAAAGTGATTATTCTTTGTTACTTAGTCGTTCTGCATTTTCTATTATACAAAAATATTGTTTGAAGCAATGAAACTGGGCCATTTTTGGGGAACGTGAACGTTTGTATTGTTTACATAAATATTCAATCATTAAAAATTATTAAAATAACCACCAAAAGATTCTTACTTACCCAGGAAACAAGTGCTCCATTTATGAATTCGTCTATTTCCATGGATGAAGCTGCACCGGCCATTATTAATTAATAAACATTAGTTTTTGAAGCCACTGCCAATTATTTCTATAACCAGTTTTTATTGTACTTCACATAGGCAACTACGTGTACGATTTTTATTAGAACATACTCTCGAATTTTCAAGCATTCCCACATAGCAATTTATATAAAAAACTAATTTTTTTCACATGAAAATAATATATAATAACATTTGTTGGAACACAATTCCTTCCGATTAAGGAACGCAGATGTTCGTCTCATGACGAGATGTTGTTAAATATAAATATGCTTGTTATTTTATGTTGGCAATTTTGTAGTCGTGGGGAATAAAAACAAGGAATGTCCCAAAAGAATCCAATCTCAAGCTGTTCATATAAATCAGAAAATAAAGATATTGAATCCTGTCAATACATGACTCGTAAAAGATTTGACGTCTATTTTTGAAACATTGTTTGCGTCACGTGCTTGTGCTATATAGTTGGTATTGTATAGCACGTATAGTTTCCGAAAATTCAACCATATTCACCAAAGAATTGACGCTTAGAATTCTAGCATCCTCCACCTGTAACCGATGATAATTTTTGTTGACGCGAGTACAAATATATATATTTCTTAAAAAAGCGGTACTGAATTCCAGCCAAATTCGTACATTCTGTGATTGTATAGAGCAAATGCATGTATAGAGCAATTGCATAAATGCAATTTATAATGCATGCATTATAAATTCGGTCATTAAAAAACGTGATAAAATGTATTCCATTATTGTCAGATGTAAATGTAGAAGTATTTACCATAGAAAACAATTATGGGCTTAAAGTGTAAGACGGGGGTGTAACGAATCGTTGACGCCGACGGAGAAAAACAGATATCTGTAAAATGTAGGACTTTCGTCGTCTTTCGCCGGGCTTCTGTGACTATAAATGAAATGAAAGAATGAGAGTAGTGAATGAGTGAAAGAATTTCGGCTGTATAATGCAATGAAAACTGTTGAAAAATTTGACCGGCGAAGCCTTTCAAATTGCTTTCGTTATCGCCTGGAATGAAATGAGACACTAACAAATATTATTTATTTCGGCGTAGACGCCTACAACCATATTTTTATCTGCTGCTTATCTAAAAGCCAATAAATCGAGTCGAAATTGAGGACAGCACAAAATGGTGGCAAAAAAAGTATTTCGTTTTCGTTTTACATTTCAAGGGCATTGCCGCTCCCGTTAATTTATTGACGAATCGGGCGTCGTGGTGAAAAATTGTAGTATCTGCTATGGGGCTGCACAAAACGTTTTGAAATGGTGAAATGAACGGTTGTAGCCGCAGAAGCAATGTTTCCTTTTTTCTGGGGATTATCATCACGTGATAATTTCAGTATCAGCCCATAATTTTATAAAAGCAGACAATGAAACCATATGTCGTCACTTAGGAATGGATACAGAAGAATGATCGATTATTATCCTCTTTCCTATTCAGTGGAAGGAAGCTATTTATAAAACAATTTATTCGATTTTTTGAAAATGTATAAAATTTACTGTATCTATACATTTCACAACTATTTTACATATAAATTTTCAGCAAACATCACAATGTTAAAATGATAGAAAATAACTAAGATATGCCCCTACATCGGTAGACACAATACTTGCAGGATTATAAATATTGCACGAAACTAAACAATTTTTAAAGATGCTATAGGAATACAATTAATATTTTCTTAAGTCCTCATCTGTTCTTATTTTTTCTTTCTTTGTAATGCCGCAAATTGTACAGTAAAAAGGATTTAAAGATAAAAATATGACTAAAAAATTATGAAGGTTTGGCAGGAATATTCATTTAATATTTTGCTTTCCTTAAGAATTAACTTTCCCAAATTTCTTCACGTTGTTTGGCGGCCAGTAATTTACGTTCTAAAGGAAATGATAAATACTGATAAGTTATGATCTTTCTTTGAATAAATACCAGTTACCTTTGGCTTCACGCAAAACGCGTTTCTCATTCTCTCTTTCTGCAGCCGCTGTTTTCAACTTTACACCGAGCGCTCCAGTCACTAATCGACGCGCTAAAGCTGCGCATGTTTCTGGACGCGGCCGATAGGGTTGTAGAGAAGCAGCGCATTTTTTCGCTTTTACACGGGATTCTATTGTTGCCTCTGCTAGTGGCTTTAGGACAACAAAGGGATGGCCCATGGTGAGAACTTCGGCAGCTTTAAAATAAAAGGAGAAGATAAAATATTAGAATAAGTAGCAAAGCAATTGTTTCATATAGAAACACTAATTTAAAATTTAGTTATTATTATTGAAATATTTACCTATTTGTGAGCTGCTAAAAATGGCCAACGCATGTGTATCATCAACCCATTTGATATCAAATCCAGATCCCTTATATTGTGCAAAAACCATCATCAAATCCTGATTTTTAAATTCCACAGGAAAGTTAGAAACCTCCAAGACATGCGGGAACTCTTCACTATTTAAAATAGATTGTTTGGTCAAATATGCCTAAAATTAATATTACAAAAAATTTAGCAATCGACAATTTTTTAATATAACGTAACTCTTACACTATAGTCCATTTTTGGTAGTTCAATTTTTACTTTCCCGACAGACGCTGTGAGCTCCTGAATGAGTTTAGGATCCAAACATTCACCAGTCTCATCGTACATATTTTCCCAATTATCCTCCTCTTCATCATCCGTGGCAATACCAGTGTTTGAACAAGATATTGCAGTCTTGTCAACATTCTCGTTTTTATGAATTATTTCCGGGATTTCCAGTATATCGGAAATAAAAGTTTGCTTTATTATGCGCCTATTACTGCGATTTATTTCCTTAAAAATTAGAATAATTTAAAATTTTATAAGACTATGCAGACAACTATCGTACAATAACGCACTCAGAATATGTGCACATTACAATTGTACATTAAAATTGATTATTCGGACATGCTTACCATGGAAGCTTTTTGCAACTCTTGTTGCTCCATATCACATTTATTTGTTATGTGTTCGCTTGATATGATATCTTTAATATGTAAGTTCGAGTAACTGCAGATACTCTCATTAATGTGGGAATTAATGTTTTCAGCTTCATGGGCCGTACTCGTGGTAACATCAATAGTATTATTTTCTACAATAGAATTGTCATTTGAAACATCCTGATGAAATGATTCAATATTTATTGAGCAACTATTCTTCAAATTTTTCCGACTTCCGATAGCTTCTAAATTTACATTATTCTTGCAATTACTAACGCAATCAATATTATTCTTATCTTTGGTCTTGTTTTCTGGTGATAATAATTCTTCAAGGATCACATTGTCTGCTATTTGTTGTTGTTTCGAATCTCCTTTTTTCGTTCGTTCTTTGCGATCTGGTGTATTACCACTTAAAGATTTTAAAATTTTCGTTGACGCCTTTTTGCGCGATTCGTCTATCTTCGATGGTGAAGCCATTGAAACTGAATTACATGCATTCAAATTATTAAGAAACTGTTGCTCTTTGCTGGCAATATTACTTTCGGCTTCAGTTGAGATCGATTGTGACTGTGTTGTTGCTGGCGGAGTTGTCTGACTGCGTCGTGCCCTTGGAATATAAACCGCTCTGTCGGGACGACGTTGGCGGCGATTTACATCAGCTGTAGCTGTGACCATTTTTATGTGCTTATGACTTTGTGAGTTTTGCTCGATGCTGAAGTGAAACGAGAGAATGAAACAAAATAAGAAGGAGAAGATTACGGAATAAGTGTAAATAATAACAAAATATCATTTTACCTGAGCGACGCAGTATTTGAGTCTGAGGTGTCTTTTATTGGTTGTGGGTTCAATGTATTGAACATTTTTTTATTTTCATTTAAATGAGTGGGTGAATTATTGCAAGAAATAGAACTAATAATATTTGCCGCTTTAGTTGTTTCGGTTCTTTTATTATTTGTACAATCACTGGATTCATGACTTTGAAAACGTAATGCTGGTGGTCGATAAATATTTTCGAAGATCGATTTCGTACCTGGCAAAAAGAAGGGACCAGGGTTATTTAAGGACTTTATATTAATTTAATTTTATTATTTCTCCAATTAAATTATTTTGAGCAAATTTCTCATAAGCTGATTGTATTTGATAGTTTGCTTTGCTGTTTTATTGATATCACGTAATTTTATGCGATCGTGATGACCTTAATTGATTTCAATTTTATTTTCTCACTCTCTTTCGTTTAATCTTTGATAACTCTTCTCCATTAAATATCTACTGAAAAAATGTATTATAGACAATTGTGCAATAAAATATTGAAACGAAAAAACAAAAACACAAATATCATTCATTAGAGACGAGAAGAGTTTGTGTGTAAATACGATAGCAGGTGGTATGCTCTCCGGTGAGAGACCCCAATTCAAATGACCTTGAGATTACTCTTTTATGAATTTTGGAATAATACATTTCAGATTCAGTCAAACGTGTGTGATTTTATATGAACGAACGAATGGTAGTGTGTGTGCTGTACATATTAATCACTTTGACATCAACCGGTATATTGCACTCTTATATTTACATCCAGTATTAATTTATTCACTTAGGAGGTAATACTTAGAGAAATATGTTTGACGTTTAATTAGTCGGGATTTTCTGTATTTTGTAAAATAATACTTATATATGCTACATATTTATATACCATAGTATACTAAGAGAATTGGTTTATGAGCATATTTCTAGACATAAAGAAACGAGAATCTTAAATAAAATATGCGCTGAAATTTATTAAAAATAAAAATAATGATTAGCCTAATTCTCTCATACAATTATTTATAGGAATGGAACAAAATAAATAAATATTTTGGAAAAGGAATTAAATAAAAAGCTACAAATTAAAAATGTTTTATAGCTTCCAATATTTTTTAATAAATGAATTTTATGGCTTCCAATATTTTTCTTTAAATGTTTAAATTTGACAGATTTTTTTTTTTTGAAAACTTACAACGCGATGATGTTGATTTTGTAGTTTCGTTACATATACCTTTGTCAACACCCATTTTCGAGGAAGGTAATGAAGATAGTGAAACAACTGATTGCAAATTATCTTCCTTTGGATCACTCCTCCAGCTTTTCGTTTGTGATTTCTGTCGTCTTTCATAAATAAAAGAAACAAAAATAAATTTATATGAATTCAATCCTAATTATGGTCACAAACTACAATTATAACTTACGATTCCTTAGACGAAACACTGACAAATGAATCTGATCTAAACGGATCTAAAAGTTGACTCTTAAAACAAATTACTGTTCGTCGCCAAAGTCCTCGGCCAATTGAAAATGTAAACAAATCGTGCTCCTGTCGATAATTTTCACATGTCGAATGTATTAAATAGCGCCGATAATTATTAACGGGCGGAAAGAGTAAAACACTGAAAATTTTTTAATTTCTTATAATTTGCATAATTTTTTATACACTTAGATTGATTAATCTAATTAATTTTCGGCTAGTTTACTTTAGACAAGTCGCTCGGGATCTTTTTTTGTATATATAATTATTAGTACTTTCAGGCCCGGGTTAAACATTTTAGATCTCGATTCATAAAATACTTGTATCTCATGGGTGAGTATCCCTTTGAAATTTTATATAAATACGCCTTAATCTCCTAAACTAATCAAAATATGTGAAAGCTAATAAAAATACTTTTAAGGTTACAAAGCTTAAAAAATGTATTATGTAAAATAACATTCCATCGAAGTATGTACAGTTTCCTAAATAACCGCGACAATAGTCCTAGTAAAATTTTTTAGATAAAATAATTATTTTCGTTGAGAATTATATCCGAGTTAACGTTCTAAAAATGAGGTATTATGTATTCAAATCTTTGACGTTGTTTAAGCTGACGCCAAATACTGTAATTCGCCGAATTGTTATTAAGTGTATATCAAATCATATTCGTTATTTTTCTTCAAAATTTTTCCAATTTTCAATTAATATAAAAGTTTGAATCACGAAGCTCACAGTTAACGTCAATTGATACTTTGTTGCTCATCCTCAACTATCACGGCAAACATCATGAATCTCACCGGAGATGTATTATTCTACAATAATTATATAATCTCAGAAGATAAAATATACATAGAATTTGCAACGAGTTCCCGTCATCTCTCGTCAAGTTTTGTTTGGAGACAAACCAGTTTCGACGATGTGCCATCGCACTGTTTCTTTACTTTTATGAAGTATACTATATCGACTTATTTTTTAGAAAGTTCACTTTGGTTAATTACACATTTTTTCTGAAAAGAATTATTTTATCTAACAAAATAGTCAAAATAGAATAGTATCTTTATATAAATTATACTTTTGTTAGCTTTCTAGCGGAGCCAATATCAACGAAATAACTTGCGTATTTCAAAAGATATAGACGATTTTATTTGAGATTTCAAGGGCATGCAGCTCCGCGCGCCGTTAGAGAGCATTTATTGGTTTCAGTTCATTAGTCAGAACTAGAGCATTAACAAAAATATGGGGAAAATTCTAGTGAGTTACCTATGGGAGGCTGGTTCTATATCTTCTAATTCATTGCGACACGAGTAAAAATGTATATACATTTTTGAAATAATGAAGTTAATTAATTAATAATATATATTCATATCAAGTGAAAATTAGGCATTCTATTGAATTGTTTGATAAAATGTTTTTTATTTACTTAATGCGGATATGAAGCTACTATTTCCAGGAAATAATTTATTTAAAAATTTCTATACTATTCGTTTCTTTAAAAAGTTTCATAACTCAAAGCCGGTTCATGATGGTAACGGTTCGATGCATGCGAAAAAGTTGAAACAAAGCTAGGAAATATGTATAGGAAACCGGTATTCAATTTCACTCGTGTGCAAAATGATTGTGTGATCGAATATTGGTTGCATGAACTCTTAAACTCTTATTCATTGCAAATATTATGGGATGAAATTCACATCAAGCAATTTTTAATTTTGTGTAGGCAATATTCTATATATACATATAACAATTCGATTATACGGCTAGCAAATATCTAAATATAATTCTTTCCTCCTCCTCTAGTGAGATTAAAGAATTTTGAAATTTTTACTGAAAGGGTAATTTTAGAAATCGTGTTAATTCCCTTCAAATATTCACCAATTGCTGACGCGATGATTCTTTAAGAAGTATTTTATATCATAATTCACATTGTGAACAAATTCTTCATCACTTATGCTTAAGTTGGTCGGTGATGCTTGTGATAGTTGTTTAACCTTTTCCGTCTCCAGCTTACTAAAGTACTCGCTGTACCAGTCAGCGTAATTTTTGCACTATTAAAAATACTTGTCCTGCGATCAAGCTCCAAAAATATATTGTATATTTCCTTATAAAGTTGGTTTATATCCAATCCTGCTTATAGACACACTCAACATCATCTCAATCTTCCGCCTATTGCACAATGGGCTCTATTAAAGGAGAATAGATTAATTTTTTAATAGGTTTCTCGTCTATACTTTTTCACACTTATAAGAACGCGGAATATATATTTAGAAAACCGCCGACTGCTTAGAACAGGCAAAAGAACATTTATTGTTTTTGTTCGTCCATTAAATAATCTCAATGTGAAGTTGGCATCAACTATAAACAAAAATAGCACATTGAATGAGTGCTACCAAATTCATGCAAAGGTTTTTATATTTACTAACCAAAAAAGGAAAATTTGAATTGTGGATTGTTTACAGGGAGTGAAAAACATTCGTGTCTGATAATTACGAATTGATATTTTAATTGCGGATAAATAAAATAGCAATACATAATTAACATACACAATTGCTGCAGGGATAAAATTTAAAGAAATTTGAAATACTAGAATTTATGTGCATTTATTTTTAATATTAAATTGAAAGCATTTGTGAAGTTTTGTAATATTTTTTGTCGTTTAATCCTGCTCAAAAGGACACAATTCCAGTATGCCCAAATTAACCGCTGTTAGTTGTCGACCTAACTTCCATTAGCCGGTTGAAATGGGGGGAAGGCTGTAAGCATTTCTCAAAAGACGTTTTATGACTCTTAACAAAAGTCATGGCATGCGAGTTATTCGAAGACTTTTATAAGTCTTTATATTTAAGTTTTTCGATAAGTATTATTCGAAGGCATTTATTTTAAAAGCTTCGATAAGTTATTCTAAGATTTTTACCTTAAGGGTTTTTCGACTTTTTCGTGATAAAAGTCTTGCCGATGAGGTAAATGAAAAGATGAACACAATGAATCTTAGTAGGTGGCTGAAGGATGAATTAGGTGAAATTATGCACTTTGGCAGATATTTATATTATGCAAATAGATAGAAAATATTAAGAACTGAATTTTGGATGTTGTGGAAAGTAGGTGGAGACCACCCGATGTCATGAAAGGAACGTTTTTTAAGAGAAAATTACTGCGCTAATCGATTGCGGTTTTTAATAAAAAATTACTCTGCAGCAATCAGGATCAGCAATCAGGTGAGTCACGAATTTTAAAAGGATCATATTTCGTTTCCTTCAATTTTATCTCCTGTTTAACTTTTTTTTGTTTCTATGAAACCGTCTGTTCATTTATATGACGTAAAGTCTATTCTGGGTATGTACCGATTTGTTTATTGAAGGAAGCATAACTTTTTTAAAAACGTTCTACCTTCAGAAAGGGTAACACATTGTTTACCATCTTTTATTCCTTTTGTTCAGAGATAAAACGATAAGACATTTCACTCCAATGCACAAGCATTTGCTCGACATAAGTTGAGAATGGTAATGTGTGATTATAGAGAGTGCGTATGCAAGTACAAATGCATGTGTATTGGTGCGAAGTGTTCTATTCGTTCACCTCTGTTCAAAATGATTTTGATCTTTTCATAAGTGGCGTTAAGTGACAGCTGAATTATGCTGCCACATCACATCTCTTCAAATTCCGCTGGTGCAACGTAACCATGTCTTTAAATTTTTCCTTTGCCTTAATAGGAGTTAAAGGAATTATTCACGAGACTTTGATATAAGTATGTACCATGGTCTACGTTCCAATATTTCTGATTTTTAAATCCAAAGTTAAATTTTCCTGTTACAAATGGAAGTAACCCGCAATTTTTGGAGGAAAGTCGATGGAGCTTTTTTGAATAAAATTGGTTTTCCAATAAATGTTCTGCTATTTCTGTGTTTGACGAAAAATATAACGGTAAAAAATTTAAAAACCCGGGGCTTGCAGCGTAATTCATACTTGTTCCTAGCCGGACGAACACTGCATCACTCTCCTCTTATCCGCAACAACTTTGCGTACAATAGCCTTATTGTGCAATAAAGACAATAATACAATTGTGCAAAATATTGGTTGCGGATAAGAAGAGAGTGATGCATCATGATGAGACCATAAATGGGAGCAAATAATAACAACAATATAATACGTCTAATTAGTCTTTCGCGTGGTGAATTGAGAGTTCCCATCCCCTTAACGCAACTTTTCTTGTTTGCAATTAATACATTCCTCATGAGGTTTTCACCACGTACATTTTTCTGTAAAATTTATGAGATCGGATGCATTCCAAAGAGTAATTCATATGTACCGGCGTATGTTTGTGTGTTCGCTTGTGAATTTGATGAAAGGGTGAATAGGTGAAAGGGTTTAATTTTAAGGGTGCACCTACACAATAAACTTCACGTCGTGTGAAAAAACAGACGCGTTCATAAATACGAAAAAGGAAGATAGACAGAAAGAGAGAAAGAAAGTTGGAGAACGAGGGACGATCCTTTTAAAATTCGCGACTTACCCGCTAACAATTCTCAAATTTGAGCTTTAAAAACACACTGCGTCCCTTTTGGGGCACTCCCCTAAAGTAAAAATCATTCAAACATCATACGCTGTCTGAAATCAAAGCAAAAAACCAAAAAGCCATTTTGTTCGTGAAGAATGGCTTTTTTCGTGGCATTGGGTGGCCGAGTACATCCAAAATGCGTACCTTAGTATGTTCTACCTACATATTAAAGAAAATTGTAAAAATCCAATTCAACTCGATCCATCTTCCAATCATTACCCACTAACATCACTCTGTTTATCCTTTTGTAGCTCAAAATGCTAGTTCGTATTGACCACCAATTATCTGGCCAGCAAAACGCTTTTATCACGAAAACGGCTTCAATAACTTTTATTGAAAAACTTTTAAAATTTTTTAAACGTTTAAATTACTAACAAGTAATGGTGCTATCTTCGGCCTGGCCAAAGCTTAAATACCCTACACCTACCGGATATATCCGTACTCCAAGTGGAGACGCGGATCACGCTCACTTTTTGTAAAATAATTTCGTATTCGTGGTTCTGTTCCAGAATAAAATTTTGTCTTCAAATTCGTTCTACATTCGTAGAAACGTAGAAACTGTATGCTACGTATGTGCATACATTCATATAAGCAATAAAAAGTAAAAATACCAATCTGCTTACAATAACAGAGAATGCCAGTGCATATTTCGTGAGCATATCTCTTTTCGTTCTTTCGCAATCGTGATTTCAGCAGAGAGACAGACGGACAGCCAGGGCTAGATCGAATTCAGGCTTATCCTCTAAACCTTTCGTGTGTAGGGTATAATAAAAGTAAACGTTTGAATTTTATTTATATAAGTAAAAGTTAAAAGTTAACTTTTATAAATTGAGATAAAAGTTAAAAGTAAAGTTTTACTTTTATTTTTAATAGTGGAAGTTCACAATTAACTTCTATTTTTAAACATAAAAGTTAAAAGTTTACTTTTAAATAAAAGTTTTAAAATAAGAGTAATTTTCGAGCACTAGTTGTAAGATACCTTAAACTTAATCCATTTAATTAATACTTAGTTTTTATTTGTTTTGTGTTTTTGTGTTTTGCTTGAACAGTAAAATTTTGGTACTCTACCGGCTTGGCGCATTTTACATACTATTGTTGCGTTCTATCAAACTTGTTAAATGATTGTTCTACTTATATAATTCATAAACCTCGTTAAAAAATAAACGTCAACAGTGGTTTTTTAGTGATGTCAAATTAAAAACAAAAAAGCGCAGTGATATAAGAATCATTGAACAGAAGCGCGGCATTTTAAGCCATGGAACATAGTTAAGCATTTGAATTGGTGATATTTAAAATCGATATTTAAATTTCTTGGTATCAATGCCACAAGAAGTGAGAATACTCAAGTGCTTTAGCTGTAATATGTATCAGGTGATATATAATTTTAATATGAAATATTTCAATGAAAAAGGGAATAATTCCTCCAATAGGTTGATATTGTGAAGAAAGCAGAGCGATGGCAGTGCAAGGTATGTGGCGTTAAACAAAGCATATTTAAGGAATACTTCCGCGGAAGTGCTGCTGATTGTCGATGCAAGGTTCAACAGATGAATCTACAACAAAGTCAAAGATCATGAATATATTCCATAGCACACGTATTGACCCTATTAAAAATCCAGCCCAAAAAATGTTTTGAAAGAAAGATAAATAAAAGTTTTTCAAAGTAGTTCGTTATAACTGCGTTTATAAGGAACAAATACTTTGCACTAGAGGTTAAAAATTTCAATTATTAAAATTATAAAACATTAGAATTTATTGTGGGCCTACTTATCATACCTTCTGGAGCCAGTAGAAGGAGCCACATCCGGTTGGACCTATCACACCAACCCAAATTGTACGGATAACCAGCCTTATGAAGCCTTTGGAATTTTTAGAACTAGTGTGGAATACGGGCCAGGCCACGATCTTTTTTTGAATATTTTATCGGTATATTTTGCCGTTAGAAACAGAAATAGCTGAACATTTTGTTGGGGAAGGCTGCCAAAGAAGAACCATTCAAGTATTACCGGAACGCAATGTTATATCTCTACAACCAAGCAATGCCGGCTTACCGTTTGGAGGATTTATTGTCTACCATTTATATAATATACTTTTTAATTGATATCTTTATAATTTAAGGGTTGCTGTAATATATATATAAAAAGTTCGTTTTTTCTTCTAAACAAGTACATTGAGTACGTAGGTAGGTTACTAATTAAGAGGCCTGCTCCCCTACCTTTAAAACTGTGAAGATCACAAAGCTCAGCTCGTAAGACTCGTAAATATAATTTTGTTGGCATAAAAACTACTGATATATAGAGGCCTCCGGGTGCAGCAAGGACCTTAACCCTCAGTAAACAGAATACTCACGATATAGGAAGGTAATTTTCAAGAGGATACTTTTATATATTTGGTTTTAATTTCCATGATAACAAACAATTACACGCTACAACTCATAGAATAGTTAGTATTATCAATTTGTGAATTAAATTAGATAAAGTAATAAGTATATCATATTATACACCGCTCTAAAGGCGAACGAAGAGTATACTATTTTTATAAATATTGCGATCTTTTAAGAAATATTGGCAAAAATACGTATTATATTAATGATATATTATAAAAATCCCTTTCAAACGGCATACCTATGGTTCTGTTATTTCACTTGGTTAAAGATATGCAATATGTTCAGGAAATACCTAAATGCGTCTAAATCAAAGGTGACCTCCCTTCTCTCCCAGGTACTTCCGTTTGTAACAGCAATATTTAACAATTATGAAAAAATTAGAAAAATCAGACCGTATTCCATACTTACACCGAATATTTCGCTTAAAAGCTAATTCGTACATTCAAAATGCGACAATACGACTAAGATAACTTTATTGCGATAAAATATATAATATGCTTGAGTGGTTGCAACAAATTTAATCCGAAAATTTATTACCTTGTAAATATATTGCAACTGGGGAAATTGTAATTATTTTTTATAATACGTATGATAAATGGGTCCCCTAAAAGTTGCAAAACTGTGTTATTAAAGTTATCGATATCGAGTCTTCATTTTAACGCTCGCACCTTAGCATTTTCCTTTATATTTTCACATCGAATTTCATCACTTTTTCTCTTGTTATCTGATCATCTTCACCGGCTTTTTCCATATCTGCAGACCGGCCACGGCCACTCTTTCCGGACGATCGACGTCTTTTACGATTTATACGCCACGGACGTATAGGAAATTTCAATGCCGGTAATGGATCCATTCCTAAAACTTTGAAAATTTGTCGAAATGCTACATAGCGAAGAAATTGCTGTGCTGATACGGTTAGGTCTTCTCTTTGTTGCTTACTAAGACCGTTTAATGCATCGTGAGATTCCTTTTCGCAAGGATCTAGGAGTCCGGGCCCGTTTATAATGAAGCCTGTGGCTAAGGCTTCCATAATACGCCGTATACAATCCCCAGGTGATAAAGGAAAACCGGCTGACGATATAACTTTTTCAACAAGTAGTTCTAAAGCCCATTGCGTCAATGCTTGCCAGGTTGGAACACGATGGCAAAGGTCACGTAAAATTCTAATTACCATAACACAAGATTGCAGCCCGGTAGCGCGAGCTTGGAACCATTTAGCGTGACGTAATTCAGCTAAGGCCTGCAAAAATGGAAAAATGTAGAGAATAAAAAGACGTTTTGCCATCATAAATTCTTGCCCGCAGACAGGGTGCACGAGGAAGCAAAGCACCGTCGCCAAAACCGTTAGCAACATCATCCATTTTGATATCATCACCAGACTCACGTAGAAGAGGAGAGGTAAGTGATATCTTCACACTAATGCAATCATCTGAAACAATGACTGCAGATTCCTCTAAGCACAATTCAACCTGATAATGTACCAAGCTTTGATCTCCTAGAATTGAAGCGAAACATTAACAAATATAAATTTGATTAAAGTTAACACTGTATCGAAATTTCATTTATTTATTCACCCTGATAGTATCAGATAATTTTACAAAAAAATTCTTCTTCGCTATCAGGGATTTGTTTGAGGTGTACTATAGTTCATGGTTGTGTTGGAGCGAATAAAAGTGACAACCACTACACAATAAACAATTTTTCCGCATCCCATTTCGTTTCATCGAAATTGTCACTCTTCCGAACAACTACCATCCACTTTGTGCAACCATTCGTAACTAACATATATGATAAAATAAATGTCTCACGAAAGAGAGTGAAAAAATCAAGCACGGAGATTCAGTGGTCTTGAAATGATTATATCTCATCGATGACTTCCATATGATTGTGGTTATAGAAGAATCCTAAAATGGGTAAATTCATTCAAGTGACCGGCCTCGATGGCTTACTAAGCGTGGTTTTATATCATCTAAAGTCATCGAAGAATTTCAATTAATTTCATTATTGACCACTGCCATCGCATGAGTTCAATTTGTGCAAAACAATGTATTTTATAGAAATGTAAATATCGCTTCGTTTAGGAATGGTCACCATTTTATCGTATAATTATAAATTTGCATTTAGTTCAAAGGACTTTATTTACACAAAGTTACTGAAATTACGCTTGAATTTATGGTTACTTCCTGCAGAGAAAAAAAAACAAAAAAAGGACACGCCGAAAAAGTGTTTGTGAAGTCTTAAAACTTTGTATAAATATATTCCTTTGCTTTTTTAGCTGTCACACAATTGAATGAAGTGTGCAGGTCGTGTTACCGTGTTCTCCAATCCAGAGGTCATCGAAAATCTATAGACACTACGAATATGTAGAAGTGGGATACCCTCGAAAGGTTTTTGTCCTGAGTCGAAGAATCAGTGAATCAATCAATGAACGTCAAAGAATATCCTGTGGAAAAGAGCTGAAAACACACCGAATACGTTTTTATTGTTGCAATTTCTTCATGGATTTTGTGCAGCGTATATATGCTTGGTTTTCCGCCACAACATATACTTTTTCCATATAAATTTCCTTCTAGTTTTCTTTTGTTCAAAACTATGCTGCATGAGTGCTACCAAATTCATGCAAAGGTTTTTATATTTACTAACCAAAAAAGGAAAATTTGAATTGTGGATTGTTTACAGGGAGTGAAAAACATTCGTGTCTGATAATTACGAATTGATATTTTAATTGCGGATAAATAAAATAGCAATACATAATTAACATACACAGTTGCTGCAGGGATAAAATTTAAAGGAAATTTGAAATACTAGAATTTATGTGCATTTATTTTTCACATTAAATTGAAAGCATTTGTGAAGTTTTGTAATATTTTTTGTCGTTTAATCCTGCTCAAAAGGACACAATTCCAGATGCCCAAATTAACCACTGTTAGTTGTCGACCTAACCACCGTTAGCCCGTTTAAATGGGGGGAAGGCTGCAAGCATTTCTCAAAAGACGTTTTATGACTCTTAACAAAAGTCATGACATACGAGTTATTCGAAGACTTCTATAAGTCTTTATATTTAAGTTTTTCGATAAGTATTATTCGAAGGCATTTATTTTAAAAGCTTCGATAAGTTATTCTAAGATTTTTATCTTAAAGGTTTTTCGACTTTTTCGTGATAAAAGTCTTGCCGATGAGGTAAATGAAAAGATGAACACAATGATTCTTAGTAGGTGGCTGAAGGATGAATTGGGTGAAATTATGCACTTTGGCAGATATTTATATTATGCAAATAGATAGAAAATATTAAGAACTGAATTTTGGATGTTGTGGAAAGTAGGTGGAGACCACCCGATGTCATGAAAGGAACGTTTTTTAAGAGAAAATTACTGCGCTAATCGATTGCGGTTTTTAATAAAAAATTACTCTGCAGCAATCAGGATCAGCAATCAGGTGAGTCACGAATTTTAAAAGGATCATATTTCGTTTCCTTCAATTTTATCTCCTTCTGTTTAACTTTTTTTTCTTTCTATGAATCCGTCTGTTCATTTATATGACGTAAAGTCTATTCTGGGTATGTACCGATTTGTTTATTGAAGGAAGCATTACTTTTTTAAAAACGTTCTACCTTCAGAAAGGGTAACACATTGTTTACGATCTTTTATTCCTTTTGTTCAGAGATAAAACGATAAGACATTTCACTCCAATGCATAAGCATTTGCTCGACATAAGTACAGAATGGTTATGTGTGATTATACAGAGTGCGTATGCAAGTACAAATGCATGTGTATTGGTGCGAAGTGTTCTATTCGTTTACCTCTGTTCAAAATGATTTTGATCTTTTCATAAGTGGCGTTAAGTGACAGCTGAATTATGCTGCCACATCACATCTCTTCAAATTCCGCTGGTGCAACGTAACCATGTCTTTAAATTTTTCCTTTGCCTTAATAGGAGTTAAAGGAATTATTCACGAGACTTTGATATAAGTATGTACCATGGTCTACGTTCCAATATTTCTGATTTTTAAATCCGAAGTTAAATTTTCCTGTTACAAATGGAAGTAACCCGCAATTTTTTGGAGGAAAGTCGATGGAGCTTTTTTGAATAAAATTGGTTTTCCAATAAATGTTCTGCTATTTCTGTGTTTGACGAAAAATATAACGGTAAAAAATTTAAAAATTCCGGGGCTTGCATCGTAATCCATGCTTGTTCCTAGCCGGACGAACACTGCATCACTCTCCTCTTATTCGCAACAACTTTGCGTGCGTATTGTGCAATAAAGACAATAATACAATTGTGCAAAATATTGGTTGCGTATAAGAAGAGAGTGATGCATCATGGTGAGACCATAAATGGGAGCAAATAATAACAACAATATAATACGTCTAATTAGTCTTTCGCGTGGTGAATTGAGAGTTCCCATCCCCTTAACGCGGCTTTTCTTGTTTGCAATTAATACATTCCTCATGAGGTTTTCACCACGTACATTTTTCTGTAAAATTTATGAGATCGGATGCATTCCAAAGAGTAATTCATATGTACCGGCGTATGTTTGTGTGTTCGCTTGTGAATTTGATGAAAGGGTGAATAGGTGAAAGGGTTTAATTTTAAGGGTGCACCTACACAATAAACTTCACGTCGTGTGAAAAAACAGACGCGTTCATAAATACGAAAAAGGAAGATAGACAGAAAGAGAGAAAGAAAGTTGGAGAGAACGAGGGACGATCCTTTTAAAATTCGCGACTTACCCGCTAACAATTCTCAAATTTGAGCTTTAAAAACACACTGCGTCCCTTTTGGGGCACTCCCCTAAAGTAAAAATCATTCAAACATCATACGCTGTCTGAAATCAAAGCAAAAAACCAAAAAGCCATTTTGTTCGTGAAGAATGGCTTTTTTCGTGGCATTGGGTGGCCGAGTACGTTCAAAATCCGTATCTTAGTATGTTCTACCTACATATTAAAGAAAATTGTAAAAACCCAAATCAACCCGATCCATCTTCCAATTATTACCCACTAACATCACTCTACTAATCCTTTTGTAGCTCAAAATGCTAGTTCGTATTGACCACCAATTATCTGGCCAGCAAAACGCTTTTATCACGAAAACGGCTTCAATAACTTTTATTGAAAAACTTTTAAAATAAAAGTCTTTGAATAACTCTTATCGAAAAACGTTTAAATTACTAACAAGTAATGGTGCTATCTTCGGCCTGGCCAAAGCTTAAATACCCTACACCTACCGGATATATCCGTACTCCAAGTGGAGACGCGGATCACGCTCACTTTTTGTAAAATAATTTAGTATTCGTGGTTCTGTTCCAGAATAAAATTTTGTCTTAAAATTCGTTCTACATTCGTAGAAACTGTATGCTACGTATGTGCATACATTCATATAAGCAATAAAAAGTAAAAATACCAATCTGCTTACAATAACAGAGAATGCCAGTGCCAATTTCGTGAGCATATCTCTTTTCGTTCTATCGCAATCGTGATTTCAGCAAAGAGACAGACGGACAGCCAGGGCTAGATCGAATTCCGGCTTATCCTCTAAACCTTTCGTGTGTAGGGTATAATAAAAGTAAACGTTTGAATTTTATTTATATAAGTAAAAGTTAAAAGTTAACTTTTATAAATTGAGATAAAAGTTAAAAGTAAACTTTTACTTTTATTTTTAATAGTGGAAGTTCACATTTAACTTCTATTTTTAAACATAAAAGTTAAAAGTTTAGTTTTAAATAAAAGATTTTAAAATAAGAGTAATTTTCGAGCACTAGTTGTAAGATATCTTAAACTTAATCCATTTAATTAATACTTAGTTTTTATTTGTTTTGTGTTTTTGTGTTTTGCCTGAACAGTAAAATTTTGGTACTCTACCGGCTTGGCGCATTTTACATACTATTGTTGCGTTCTATCAAACTTGTTAAATGATTGTTCTACTTATATAATTCATAAACCTCGTTAAAAAATAAACGTCAACAGTGGTTTTTTAGTGATGTCAAATTAAAAACAAAAAAGCGGAGTGATATAAGAATCATTGAACAGAAGCGCGGCATTTTAAGCCACGGAACATAATTAAGCATTTGAATTGGTGGTATTTAAAATCGATATTTAAATTTCTTGGTATCAATGCCACAAGAAGTGAGAATACTTAAGTGCTTTAGCTGTAATATGTATCAGGTGATATATAATTTTAATATGAAATATTTCAATGAAAAAGGGAATAATTCCTCCAATAGGTTGATATTGTGAAGAAAGCAGAGCGATGGCAGTGCAAGGTATGTGGCGTTAAACAAAGCATATTTAAGGAATACTTCCGCGGAAGTGCTGCTGATTGTCCATGCAAGGTTCAACAGATGAATCTACAACAAAGTCAAAGATCATGAATATATTCCATAGCACACGTATTGACCCTATTAAAAATCCAGCCCAAAAAATGTTATGAAAGAAAAATAAATAAAAGTTTTTCAAAGTAGTTCGTTATAACTGCGTTTATAAGGAACAAATACTTTGCACTAGAGGTTAAAAATTTCAATTATTAAAATTATAAAACTAGAATTTATTGTGGGCTTACTTATCATACCTTCTGGAGCCAGTAGAAGGAGCCACATCCGGTTGGACCTATCACACCAACCCAAATTGTACGGATAACCAGCCTTATGAAGCCTTTGGAATTTTTAGAACTAGTGTGGAATACGGGCCAGGCCACGATCTTTTTTTGAATATTTTATCGGTATATTTTGCCGTTAGAAACAGAAATAGCTGAACATTTTGTTGGGGAAGGCTGCCAAAGAAGAACCATTCAAGTATTACGGGAACGCAATGTTATATCTCTACAACCAAGCGATGCCGGCTTACCGTTTGGAGGATTTATTGTCTACCATTTATATAATATACTTTTTAATTGATATCTTTATAATTTAAGGGTTGCTGTAATATATATAAAAAGTTCGTTTTTTCTTCTAAACAAGTACATTGAGTACGTAGGTAGGTTACTAATTAAAAGGCCCGCTCCCCTACCTTTAAAACTTTGAAGATCACAAACCTCAGCTCGTAAAAGACTCGTAAATATAATTTTGTTGGCATAAAAACTACTGATATATAGAGGCCTCCGGGTGCAGCAAGGACCTTAACCCTCAGTAAACAGAATACTCACGATATAGGAAGGTAATTTTCATGAGGATACTTTTATATATTTGGTTTTAATTTCCATGGTAACAAACAATTACACGCTACAACTCATAGAATAGTTAGTATTATCAATTTGTAAATTAAATTAGATAAAGTAATAAGTATATCATATTATACACCGCTCTAAAGGCGAACGAAGAGTATACTATTTTTATAAATATTGCGATCTTTTAAGAAATATTGGCAAAAATACGTATTATATTAATGATAGATTATAAAAATCCCTTTCAAACGGTATACCTATTGTTCTGTTATTTCACTTGGTTAAAGATATGCAATATGTTCAGGAAATACCTAAATGCGTCTAAATCAAAGGTGACCTCCCTTCTCTCCCAGGTACTTCCGTTTGTAACAGCAATATTTAACAATTATGAAAAAATTAGAAAAATCAGACCGTATTCCATACTTACACCGAATATTTCGCTTAAAAGCTAATTCGTACATTCAAAATGCGACAATACGACTAAGATAACTTTATTGCGATAAAATATATAATATGCTTGAGTGGTTGCAACAAATTTAATCCGAAAATTTATTACCTTGTAAATATATTGCAACTGGGGAAATTGTAATTATTTTTTATAATACGTATGATAAATGGGTCCCCTAAAAGTTGCAAAACTGTGTTATTAAAGTTATCGATATCGAGTCTTCATTTTAACGCTCGCAGCTTAGCATTTTCCTTTATATTTTCACTTATCGAATTTCATCACTTTTTCTCTTGTTATCTGATCATCTTCACCGGCTTTTTCCATATCTGCAGACCGGCCACGGCCACTCTTTCCGGACGATCGACGTCTTTTACGATTTATACGCCACGGACGTATAGGAAATTTCAATGCCGGTAATGGATCCATTCCTAAAACTTTGAAAATCTGTCGAAATGCTACATAGCGAAGAAATTGCTGTGCTGATACGGTTAGGTCTTCTCTTTGTTGCTTACTAAGACCGTTTAATGCATCGTGAGATTCCTTTTCGCAAGGATCTAGGAGTCCGGGCCCGTTTATAATGAAGCCTGTGGCTAAGGCTTCCATAATACGCCGTATACAATCCCCAGGTGATAAGGGAAAACCGGCTGACGATATAACTTTTTCAACAAGTAGTTCTAAAGCCCATTGCGTCAATGCTTGCCAGGTTGGAACACGATGGCAAAGGTCACGTAAAATTCTAATTACCATAACACAAGATTGCAGCCCGGTAGCGCGAGCTTGGAACCATTTAGCGTGACGTAATTCAGCTAAGGCCTGCAAAAATGGAAAAATGTAGAGAATAAGAAGACGTTTTGTCATCATAAATTCTTGCCCGCAGACAGGGTGCACGAGGAAGCAAAGCACCGTCGCCAAAACCGTTAGCAACATCATCCACTTTTATATCATCACCAGACTCACGTAGAAGTGGAGAGGTAAGTGATACCTTCACACTAATGCAATCATCTGAAACAATGACTGCAGATTCCTCTAAGCACAATTCAACCTGATAATGTACCAAGCTTTGATCTCCTAGAATTGAAGCGAAACATTAACAAATATAAATTTGATTAAAGTTAACACTGTATCGAAATTTCATTTATTTATTCACCCTGATAGTATCAGATAATTTTACAAAAAAAATCTTCTTCGCTATCAGGGATTTGTTTGAGGTGTACTATAGTTCATGGTTGTGTTGGAGCGAATAAAAGTGACAACCACTACACAATAAACAATTTTTCCGCATCCCATTTCGTTTCATCGAAATTGTCACTCTTCCGAACAACTACCATCCACTTTGTGCAACCATTCGTAACTAACATATATGATAAAATAAATGTCTCACGAAAGAGAGTGAAAAAATCAAGCACGGAGATTCAGTGGTCTTGAAATGATTATATCTCATCGATGACTTCCATATGATTGTGGTTATAGAAGAATCCTAAAATGGGTAAATTCATTCAAGTGACCGGCCTCGATGGCTTACTAAGCGTGGTTTTATATCATCTAAAGTCATCGAAGAATTTCAATTAATTTCATTATTGACCACTGCCATCGCATGAGTTCAATTTGTGCAAAACAATGTATTTTATAGAAATGTAAATATCGCTTCGTTTAGGAATGGTCACCATTTTATCGTATAATTATAAATTTGCATTTAGTTCAAAGGACTTTATTTACACAAAGTTACTGAAATTACGCTTGAATTTATGGTTACTTCCTGCAGAGAAAAAAAAAACAAAAAAAGGACACGCCGAAAAAGTGTTTGTGAAGTCTTAAAACTTTGTATAAATATATTCCTTTGCTTTTTTAGCTGTCACACAATTGAATGAAGTGTGCAGGTCGTGTTACCGTGTTCTCCAATCCAGAGGTCATCGAAAATCTATAGACACTACGAATATGTAGAAGTGGGATACCCTCGAAAGGTTTTTGTCCTGAGTCGAAGAATCAGTGAATCAATCAATGAACGTCAAAGAATATCCTGTGGAAAAGAGCTGAAAACACACCGAATACGTTTTTATTGTTGCAATTTCTTCATGGATTTTGTGCAGCGTATATATGCTTGGTTTTCCGCCACAACATATACTTTTTCCATATAAATTTCCTTCTAGTTTTCTTTTGTTCAAAACAGGTCACGAAAGCTAACGATTGTAAATTATTTGGTCAAATTCACTTGTGAGACTGTCAAATGGATCAAATGTGAAATTGACCAAATTGTGGAGCACAATGACATTTACTAGAAAACGTCTATCAAGATATTTCTCTGGAAAAAGTCACCTTTGTTTATAATCAATTAAATTACGAGACACCTATAAAGCTTTTTCTTTTTTTCCTTATTCATCAAAAAAAGCTCTATGGTCCACCCTAAATGGGTAGAATAATTATATTGATATACATACCAGATACTTCTTTCAGCTTATTAGGCAATTCGGCTGCAACTTTCTTTAGCAAACCAACTGTTGGTTTTTCTGCACATAATACTACGAGCTCAACAGCACTGTCGCCTTGTAAAAGCAAACCTTTTGCAAGGAAACCAACACGCATAACACCCTTTAACAGGCGTACGTTATTTCCTTCTGCTTCCTTTTGAAATGAAAACATTTGATTATCCCGTCCATCCTTAACCTGATTATTTTCTGATTTATCATTATTTATTAACGCTGAATTATCTTCGGTTCGTTCGGTTAAAGAATCGGACACAAATTTTAATGCTCTCTCGGTGTGTGATACAATTCGCTGAATAGTTTGCAATTCTTCTTCTTTCGGATAGATCTCAGCATGCCGAGCAATTGCATGACGATCGTCTGTGCTTTCAGGTCGCCGAGCACTACCTCCACCTGGCATCATACCAAAGAATGGTGGTGGTGGTCCATTGTTACCTGTACGTCCACCGAATCCGCGTTGGGATCCTGCAAGCAGTCCATATAAATATGACTTCGGGTATTTAGCATCTTGAACAATTTTCTCACCTGCAAAACTGCGCGCTAACCAACTGCTATAATCATATTCGTCATCATACTGACTTCTGCGTCGTTGTTCATCCCAATACATAGAATTACCTTCTGATTCATTATTGAATCCATTGTTGGTGGTATTATTACGATGTGCTTGCATTAAAGCACGCTGAGCACGGGCTTCAGCCAATCTACGTTGACGTGGTGTTGGTTTGAAATCCACTACTAAATCCGGCTGGACTTTACGTTTATATTGTAATCTATGACGACGTCCTTTCGTATGCATTTCTTTGGCATTGGGATCATTGAATTTACAATCGCAAAGCTTGCAATTAAAACTGAGGATTTTCCCCTCATCATCCTTCATATCATCAATGTATTCACCACCAACAGGCTTAATGTTATCTGTATTCTCCACATATGTATTGTTATGGCTACCTGCGAAAGGGTTTTCATATTTATTTTAAATTTTTATTTTAGGAAATAGAATAGAAAGGAGGAAATAGATTTTTGGATATAGGATAATTTGCTTTGTATCAAATTAATTTGGTAATACTTATGTTCTGGGACAGTTCGCTTTTTTATATAATATTTTTAAAAGTGAGCGAACCAAATTTATTTTCCATTCTAATGCTATTTCCATTCATACGCACTCACCGTCGGCGTTTTCGTTTTCTGCATCCATTTCAACATCATCTTGTTTTGCATCTGCTTCATCCAAACTACTGGAACCTGCCGGCACGAAGCTTACTTTAGCTTTTTTTGGTTCCTCAGAAGGTATTGGTTTTCCTAATTTTTGATGCAGTTTAACAACCTTCTGATGTTTTGAACCACGCACATGAGCAGCGTAGGCATCAAGTCCAGTACATGTTACATCACACAATTCGCAATGATAATTATTACCTCTATTTTGTGATATTTGCGCACTTGCTTGCATTTTTAATGATGCCTCCCTTTTCTTGTGCTTTTGACCCTCCAAATGCTCGCGATAAGTTTGTGGACCGGCGCATGATATTTTGCAAACGTCACAGTAGTGAAGTTGTTGAGGACGCGGAGCAGGCTTAGGACGGCCACGATTTCCCGACCTGCCACCTCCAGAACGGTGCCGACCTCCTTTAAACTGTGGCCAATTTGAACTGCCACCGGAACCACCATTTGATGATTTGCTCGGTGCACTCATCGGATGTTGTTGCTGGGCAACAAACAAGGATGCAGCATTATACAGAGCTGCATCATAGCTCGCATAATTTGCGACGGAGGCTGATGTAGTGGGAATATTGGAAATTGTCTGTTTTTCCGATCCATTTAATTTGTCCTTGCCTACGACGTTCGTTATTGCATTCACATTCTTAACCGGCGGTGCCGAGTAATGTGTTTTACTGACAGTTGTTGATGATGCTGTGTTGTATGTGGTTGGCGCCTGCTGGTAGTAAGTTTTTGTTGCATCATAGGAATGCAAATGGCGAGCGTAATCATAGCCATAACCCGCATGATTTGAAGTAGCGACACTTGCGTAAGCGCCATGACCAGCGGCGGCGGCCGCAGTCTGATAAGCAGCATTTGCATAGGTAGCATTGGTTACTGCAGGATAAGCAGCTACTTGACCGGCGGCAGTACTATATCCTGCAGCAGCTGCGGCTGCAGTATATTGAGATCCACCGTAATTAAAACTGGCATAATTGTTAGAAGACATAGTTCAGCCTTTTCCCCTGATGGTCAGAAAACACTGAATTAGACGACTATATGTTACCTATTATACAATCTCCCAACTATTTATCGATTAATTTAATTTTTTTCTTTGTAGTACCTTTAGAAATGACAATCCTTTATTTGGACAATGAAAGTACTCTATTTCTGTTGTGATGCTTTGAAGTTTTTCAATGAAAAATATTTCTGGAAGATATTTCTACGACATAGTTTTTTCCAAAACATTGTGTGCTGTAATGTACCATTTTCTTATATTAAATTAAATTTATCTTACCTTAAATCACTGACTACGTGAACTTCGATACCATTAAACCCATTGAACTCGGGTCGTTGACAACTGTTTCTTAAACGACTACCAGAGACAACTTTGACAACTCTAAAGGCTCAACCATAATGGTCCTAAGCGAAATTAACAAAAAATTATGTGATGTGCGAGTACACGCAAACCATACTGAGTGACCATCAGAGACAACGAGATAGGAAACTCTTTTCCCCAAAAAAAATGTGTCAAAAAAATTACAAAATTTTACTCGACCGAAACTCACGTACAGGGGTTATGTATATGTATATGTATGCGTTATTCACCAAATTAAATGTCATGTATGACTTTTCATGAAATTATGTAAACAACAGTTCGTTCCGCGGCTTGATTTGAAAGCACGTTTTGTGCTCTATCAGAGACAACGAGATAGGAAACTCTTTTCCCGAAAAAAATGTGTGAAAAAAATTACAAAATTTTACACGACCGAAACTCACATACAGGGGTTATGTATACGTATGCGTAATTCACCAAATTATATGTCACCTATGTCATTTCATGAAAATATGTAAACAACAGTTCGCTTCGACGGCTTGATTTGAAAGCACATTTTGTGCTCTATAGTGAAAATAATAAGAAAAAGAGTCGAGTCGATTAATATGTAAAAATGGAACGGAACATGATCTTCAGCTAGAATTCTAATGGGTTGGCCAACACCACTTTGAGCTGGCCAACACCACTGGTGTCTTGTTTTCATGTCACCAAAAAAAGAAATCCACAAAAACAGCAGAGAAACATTTTTGAGAGCTCTGGAAGGAAAGAATCAATGCCTCCTGCATGAAGTCCCCAAGAATGGCAATGAGACTTTATATAATTTAAAACGTATAGAAAACGCGAAGTAATCCAAAAAGTAAAAACATAATGATCGAATTCTAATTAATTTTGAATATTTTCCTTTCTAGAAAAGAAGGAGCAAAAAAGTGAAGAGAAAACAGACGCAAAAAAGACAACGGAGGAAACAGTATCAAAAATGGAAGTAGCCGAAAGGAATTTATTTGATGAGAGCAGTAGTAGTGAAACGGAAGATTTTATGCCGCAACCAATTTTAGTTAAAAAAGAAAAGGGAGTTAGACGAGAAAGGTTAAAACCTCAAGACGACAAAGGAAATAATGCGGGCTTAAAGAGAGATTTATTTAATAAATCACCAGAATTTGATATATTTCCCACTCCTGACGGCTTTTGGGATCCCCTCATAAGATCTTTTGACTTGGCAATTTTTACTGAAGTATTGGTTGAAAATGTTTATATAATAGTGATCGCTTTGAAAATGTTTATATATTTAAAATTTGTAATTCTTGATAGTTAAATTGTTAATTTATAATTATATTAGTTAATATTTTAATAAAAACAGTGTTTTAATTTTTTATTTTTCGTAAATACAATACAAATTATTCCTTTATTTCCTATAGTAAATAAATGAAAACATAAAATTTCCATCAGAGGGCTGTGTGCACTTCCACGCCACCCAAGACATTGGCGCGTTTCCGGTTTTTTTGGATGTCCAGTTCCCCAGTAGGGCTATAACACCCATATACCCATCCTGGCAACATGTTCGCAAGTCCGGCATTCCTATTTTTTGCTTAAATTTATTTAAATTTAAAATTTTTGTAAAATTATAAATATTTTATAGTGTGAAAATAATTGTTTGAGAAATTATCACAGCGGTGCAAAATAAATTCATAAATAGAACTAAAACAGAATGAAATGGATAAAATGCACTTAAGTAAATGCAAACATTTTATGAGCATCCTTAATGTCCCAATTGAAATAATCTAATCTGAAAATGAATGGTTTAGCTAAAACCCATGTTAATATAGCATAGAAATTATCGAAGCGTTTGAAATTTCAATTCAAAATGGGATCAAAATTTTTTTATGCAGTACCAAAAATTATGAAATTTGGTAAATTTGATAGTTGTTCGATGCATAGGCAGCAATACTAATATATTATTTTATTAATATTTTTAATAAATTACAAAACACCTGAATATAATACTTATTACTGAATACTGGCAACTCTGCTTTAATGCGAATACCCAAAATGGCCCATTAAGTAGTAAGCGCCGCACATGCTGGCAACACTAAAATCATCGAATTTATGGGAGAGGTGAAGAAATAATTAGGATATGCCAATGCCAAAATGTTTTACACATTTGATTTTTCAAGAGTTTCTCTTGATGATAATAAATAAATAATTCCGTGTAGGTGTGGTTATTAATGTCAGCACCAGACGCTCAAAAGTTATATTAAATGAATTAGGACGAAGAAAGGAACTTATTAATAATTATACAATTTTATTTGAAACTAAAAATAGTCATATTTGTGTATTGATATACTAAAGTAAAATCTTTTATATTTTAAATGCACTAGTGCGGCTAATACTTGGCTTCAAAGTAATGGTTGCAGAGTCCTTAATAAATCAATGTGAAGAATTTCTTCAAATAAATTATTCTATGTAATTTTATTTTTAGGTTATTTTTAGATTCTGTTGTCCAAAAATTGCCTTAAATGATTTGAGTATTCTATTAACGAAGTCAATCGAACTTGTTATACATTAAAATATTTCATAAAATTGAGTTTCATTTATGTTTTTATGCATATGAAATAAATACATTTATTTGTTTTATATAAATATTTTATACAAATAATTAGTTACCATAATTAGTTATTACAATAATTAGTTATTTTATACAAATATTAGTTATAACAATTTATACAAATATTTTAGTTATCAAATAAATCATGCACATGTTGTCTACGCATCTTAAATTAAAAAAGTGTACATGAAAAATAATTGAATTTTTTAAACCAATAACTACGTTGGCATATCAAAACATAGCTGGTGAACTTCTAAAATTGATTGTCATTCGGGGTCTGAAAATGGTGTAATGGCCGGGTCTTATGCTTGAATTTCTAAGAAAAAATCATTAGTCAGGGTCTTAAACATAAAATTTCCACGGAAGAAATCATGAGTCAGGGTCTTAAACTCACGAACACTACCTTAAATCAGAGTTGTAGTTAGAGAAGTTTCCTATCTCGTTATCTCTGGTGCTCTATTTTGAAGTGAAAATAATAAGAAAAAGAGTCACGAACAAGAATTTAAATTCAATAAGTTCTATAGATAAAATTTAAGTAAAAGAAAATATTATTATGTAAAAGTAGAACATAACACGGGTTTCAGCCAGAATTCGGATGGGCTGGCCAACACCACTTGTCTTATTTTCATGTCACCATAAATCCCAAAAACATCCCAAAATAGAATAAAGAGCTGATGAATATTTTGGAATCCCGTAGGAAGGAACAGCAAGAAAGAGTTGAGGACGATGTTGACATTACTCCGGATGAACTCAATATTGCCATGAATAATGGCTGTAACTCGTCCTTCGGTGGTGGCAAACAGCAAAATCAAATACTATGCGCGGATATTTTTGAGACCGAAAATATAGAAATCGAGCCGTTGCGAACGTTGTTTAGGAAACCTAGGAAGAAAACGCGTAAAGAATCAACTCATGCTAAAATATTGAACCAAAAATGCGTTTAGTAAAAAGCACCGGAAGTAAATAGCTGCGAAAAGAAATCCACGAAAACAGCAGAGAAACATTTTTGGGAGCGCTGGAAAGCAAAAAATTAATTTGCAATCAAGATACTATAAAGCAGCCCACACAGAATAGAAATAATCAAATGAAAGACTCGCCACTTAATTCGAAAAGGAAATTGAAACAGGCGCGCCTAACAAATTATTCAATTCACAAGAACTCAGTCATGGAAATAAAATCAGGCTCCATACTTTTAAAAATTTGCGGTTATTCTATTAAATATTTCATTTTTTGTCGTTTCGAATCCATTAATATATTCAATTCTTTCAGAATTTTCAGATATTCATTGATTTTAATGCACGAATGAGCTAAACTTTCCTCTAGTTCTAATCAATTCAGAACGCTAAGCAATTTATAGTAACTCACCAAGCATTATAATAATGTCACCTCCCAAACCGGAAACAGCGTTCATAGAAGAAAGTTATCAAGATAGCACCTGCATAGAATCAATGCCTCTCCTGCATGAAGTCCTCAAGAATGGCAATGAGACTTTAAGTAATTTAAAACGAATAGAAAGCGCGAAGTAATACAAAAAGTAAAAACAATATAATGGTCGAATTCTAATTAATTTTGAATATTTTCCGTTCTAGAATCAGACAACTGCAAAAATGCGCATTACCAGATACCAGGATACCAGATACCAGAAATATGCCGGAATCCACCAATTTCATTTTTCATGGAAATCCTACTAGTTAGATAAAGGTGGGCAAAGAAGTGAAGAGAAAATATAAGAAAAAAGGACAACGAAGGAAACAGTATTAAAAATGGAAGTAGCCGAAAGGAATTTATTTGATGAGACTAGTAGTAGTGAAACGGAAGATTTTGTGCCGCAACCAATTTTAGTTAAAAAAGAAAAGGGAGTTAGACGAGAAAGGTTAAAACCTCAAGATGACAAAGGAAGTAATGCGGGCTTAAAGAGAGATTTATTTAATAAATCACCAGAATTTGATATACTTCCCCTCATAATATACTCGACGGCTTTTGGGATGCCCTCATAAGATCTTTTGACTTGGCAATTTTTACTGAAGTATTGGTTTATATTTGCAAAACTTGATCGCTTTAAAAATGTTTATATATTTGAAATTTAATAGTTAAATTGTTAATTTATTATAATTATATTAGTTAATATTTTAATAAAAACAGTGTTTATTTTTTATTTTACGTAAATACAATACAAATTATTCCTTTATTTCCTATAGTAAATAAATGGAAACATAAAATTTCCATCAGAGGGCTGTGTGCACTTCCATGCCACCAAAGAGGTATGCACATTGGCGTGTTACCGGTTTTTTTGGATGTCCGGTTCCCCAGTAGGCCTATAACACCCATATACAAACATACAATGCACACTTATTTTAGTAAATATACATAACAAATTGTTAGGAAATTAAAATTGTACAATGATATGTAAAACATTTCACAAACGTTAATATATATATGAAATTTAAAATTATTGTTACGATGTTACATTTTATGAATGTTAATGGATGTTGGTGATAATTTATGACATAATGTTTCATAGTTAGTAGTTAAATAAATTTAGTTAAGCACAGTTAAATAGTTAAAACGAAGCAAATATAAAAAGTGCATTCACAAGTAATCCTATTACGTATACCTATTTTTACCCAGCATGTAGTGTATAACTCTGATTTAGAGATTTTTCAACAGTTTGATACTGATTTGTATTAATTGCTCTTTTATTTTATGGCGCTATAACTTCTAAACAAATGTAGATCACAAATATTTTTACTCTCATTTGGATTAGAATGTTGGTTATTCAAATTAAAAATTTCCATATCAGAGCTATACATTATTACCTAAATCTAACATTGTATGTTTTCCAATTGGAACAACTGGAGATTCCAATTGGAAAACACTTGCGGCCGCTTGACCAATATCTTACCGTGATCCATCGGTGGCAGCGTCCGGAAACCTGAAGAAGTGACCACCGCCTGCACATCCAACTTTACTGCATACTCGCACACTTGGCATTTTTTAGCAAAATTAGATATCCTTGGAGTGTATAAAATTTTTTTTAATTTTGCAATATTAAAAATCGTGGTGAAAAAATATATAGCGAAAAAGGTCCAGCGCTGCAAATAAAATTCAAACAAGAAACTTGAAAAATACGAAACCAATGAAACGCATTGAAGCGTGTACATAAATTATGCGAGTATGTTTTACGTAACAATCTCAATAATTCAACACGTAAGTAAATGTTAGAACTGAAGGCTATCAAAATTCCGTATATATATTATTGAATTATTTGATATTACAAACAAATGTGACCCACATAATCTTGTTCAATACCAAAAATAATGAAATTTTCTAAATTGAAAAGTAGTTTCAAGCTCATTTAGCAAGCTATAATGGTTTAATATACTGGTTTAATAATTCTTTATTTAATAATTAACGATAAAATTTAGTTTATACCAAATTACAAAATGCAGGCAACACTGTTTTCATACGAATGCTAAAAAATGTACTTAAAACACTACGAGCCGCATAAGCAGGTAACACTAAAATAGTCAAATCTAGTTGTGAGGTCAAAAAATAATTAAGGAATGCCAACTCCAGTATTTATATGCATTTTCTTTTTTAAGTTTCTCATAAGGATGAATTCATCACAATTATATTGAAAAACTAAGATGTGTGCAAGTAAACGCAAATAAACTAAACTATTCAGGATAGAAAAATAAACTGTTAAATTATTTATATTAATTCAAAATGAAGATAGAATATATAATATAATTACATTAATTCACATTATTATTAATAATACATTATTAAATAAATTCTTTTAAATATTTGTTTAATTAATTTTACCATCACTTAAATTGTAAAATTGACATGAATGCTTATTAAATGCTAATTAAAACGTTATACCACATTTAATTTCGTTTATATTCTCATAAAATATTAACAATATTTTAATTTAAGGTGAAGATTATTAAAACACATATACGGTAATTTAATTGCTTCGGCGAGTGATTAGTAAACATGAAAATCAAACCAAAGCCTTTCACTTGGATTTAGGGTAATGTTAATAAAGCAACATGGAGAATTTGTTTAAGTAAATTGTTTTAAATATTTGTTTAATTTATTTTACCCTCTTTGGAATTATTTGCCCCATTAAATAAGTCACTCCATTTTTGCGAATCATTAAATTATTGCACGAAATTTAATTTCATTTATTTCCTCATGCTTACAAAAGCGCAATGTTTTTGCCGATAAATTATTAGATTTATTATTGTCATAAAACAAAGTATGAACACAATGCATGTACACAGCTTAAAGCATAAAAGTGTACATGAAATAGAATTTAATTTTATAGATCATTATCTAAGTAGGATTATCTAAACAAAGGTGGTGGGAATTTTAGACCGAAATGTCATTGGGATCTGAAACTCAAATATTATTTGGGTCCGTAACATGCAATTCCGCGAATTGTTTGGGTCTGTAACATCGATTTCCTGGAATTCCATTGTTTGTTTGGGTCTGAAAGTCACTAACACTACCATAAATCAGAGTTGTAGTTAGAGAAGATTCCTATCTCGTTATCTCTGGTGACCATAATGAATTAAGAAAAGCTTCGTTAAATTCGGCAACATTAAGGAACCTTAAAGGCTCAACCATAATGGCCAAAAATGACCAAATTTTTATCTGGCAACAAAAAGCTGTTTATGTTAATTTTTGTTAAGTTATGTGCGACCAGTTTCGCTGTCACATTAAGGTTCCTTAATGTTGCCGAATTTAACGAAGCTTTTCTTAATTCATTATGGTCACTCAGTATGATTCGCGTGTACTCGCACATCACATATTTTTTTTGTTAATTTCGCTTACGGCCATTATGGTTGAGCCTTAACTCTTATCTCTGACGACTACCCACGCGAAGTGGCATTTTCCCCCCAATTCCCATAATGACAATTGAATTCGTTATAGTCCCATGCCATAGATCGGGTATATGGAACAAGTACAGAATAGGGGCAAGTCCTTTTTCAATGAAATTTTTTACCGCTATTTTCATCGTTAGAACGTTCGAACGTGAAAAGCGAAAGATTATGTTGCGAATGTCCAACATTTTTTTATTTAGAAACACCTAAACATTCAATAAACACAGCGTCATATCTCTGTAACCAATCGAGATATCATCCCAACAGTTATACCATTTCAAAAGTATTCCCATTGTTTACAATTAATATAATGTACCACTTTGTCGATGTCGTTGCAGTTAAAGAGTTATTTCCATTTTTGTAAAAATATGCACACTTATATAAAAGACTATTTTTTTTGCTCTTAACGAATATATTAAGGTACAAAAAAAACTCCATTTTCTAAAAAGTCCATCTTTTTACCTTTCATATTATTTCATAATATTCACAAAAAAGTTAAGTTCTTGCATAACAACATGCAAGGCAGCATAGGAAACTGATGACCAGTAAAATGAAGGATCGTTACGACCGAGCCATGAACCCGGAAGGATTCCGAAAAGGCGTTGATACTGCTGTACAACCCACTCGGCCTCGACGATACCTTAAGTGGAGTGTCCATACCATGCATATGGCCTCCAAAGGTACAATATGCCACGGCTTGGTAACCCGGAGGCAGTGGGCGTTGGTTGTCGCCATATAGTGAAAAAAGGTGCGTTCACAAAGTTCGCACTTGCAACCCCGTGCGGGATGGCCCGCCCTGAGATTAAGCCAACACGGCAGGTGCTCAGGTTAAACATATAGTGGAATCTGTACAACCCACTCAAACGTTCACAGCTTGAGTAGATTTGCCAAGAAAGTTTTCGATAGGCGTAGAATTATTAGGAGTAACTAGGTTGGCTGTGTGTTCTTTGTGTGAGTGTGTGTGTGTGTGTGTGGGTTCAAGGTCTTGGGAATTTCGAACTTGGAATTTTGAATCTCAAATTTTTAAAATTTTCAATTTTAAAATTTTTGATCTTCGAATTTCTGGGTCGAAATTTGTAAGATTTTGAATTCCTCGAGCTGAAACGCTCCGCCACTATTTTTGTCCCCCTCTTCTTCGTTTCAGCTCCACCCCTCCCAATTCCTATTTCCTTCCCCATCCCCCATTCCCTCTTTCTTAGGCCGCCAGTCCGGGGTTATATGGAACCCAACTGGAAGTGACCTTCACGGTTGCCAAAGCTTGACCAGAAGCTATATTCTGGTACCGCGGGAGACAGGGTGCCCAGTGGTTGGAATAGCTTTCATGCTATCCAGTCACTCCTGTCTATTGAGGTAGGCCCCCTAGTGGGAGCATCGCGGTGGTTGTGGTTGTTCCCAAATTCGCGGGAGACATAAGGTTGTATTTCAACCCAAGAGGTGTAGATAGGCCTCGACTCCATACCAAGGAGTAAGCTCATGTCCTTACGCATGGCTTTAGATATGGTACTGGAGATGGCACTTCGTGCTCATCCGAAGGGCGCCGGTCGACGCTTAAATTGACCCCATGTGGGATGGCCCACCGTGAACTTAAGCCTTCACGGCAGGTGTTCACGTAAAGCACCGACAGGAATCTGTACAACCCACTTCTTGGGTGCCAGGCCCGTCGTGGATGAAAGGCGACAAAATGGCAGTGACTAGTCGTGCTTGCACGTAGTTCACTTGCCAGGAACTATGAAGGTAGTTCCGCCACCTTACCAAAGATGTAAAAATGGTGCCACGGGTGGTGTGCAGCTCATTTTGGGTCTTAATGACCCCGCTAATATAAATGCCCACGTACACAGCACACCAGTGGGTAGGCCCCCTTGTGGGAGCTTCGTGGTGGCTGTGGTACTACCCAAAATTACGCGGGGAGAGACCATAGAGTCTCCGCGTGGAGTTGCGTGAGGAGGCAGCCTCCGACAACTCAGAATGCCGGTGAGTAGCACACCGGCATTAAAGAGGTTTTAGATAGGCCTCGATCGTCAACCTGCGAGGAATGTCCTGCACGTCCCAGGCTTCCATAGGTACACAAATGGCGCAATAGGGCTAAGTTGATGCCGTGGCTGATGATTGCCAGTATATAAGGTATTCACAAAGTCTACCTAGTAATCCCGAGTGTGGGTAGGCCCACCGTGAGTTTAAGCCAACACGGCAGGCACTCACGTTAAACACCGAGCGGCATCTGTACAACCCACTTCGGGTGCCAGTCCCGTTGCGGTGTGGGCAACAAAATGGCAGTGACCAGAGTGCAAGCTGGTTCACTAGCCATGAACATATTGCACCCTGGTTCCGAGGCCTCACCGAAGGCTTAAAAGCGGTACTACGGGTTATGCGCGAAGTATAAGGGTCTTCTAATGACCCCGCTAATATAAAGCCCACGCAGATAGCGCATCGTGGGTAGGCCCCCTAGTGGGAGCTTCGTGGTGGCTGTGGTTACCACCCAAAGAAACGCGGGTAGAGAGCTTGAGTCTCCGCGAGAGTTGCGCGAGGAGGCCGCCTCCGTCAACTCAAGTGACGGTGAGTGTCCCCACCGGCACAAGGCCTTAGATAGTGCCGAAATAGTTACCTGCGAGGAATGTCCTGCCACACACAGGCTTCCACAGGTACATGATAAAGCTACGGTTGGCTACCGTAAGCGAAATGGGCGTCGGTTGTCGCTATATGCAAAAAAAGGTACATTCACAAAGTCTGTACTTGCAACCCCGTGCGGGATGGCCCGCCTTGGACTTAAGCCTATCATGGCAGGTGTCCAAGTAAAACACCAGACAGCAATCTGTACAACCCACTTAGGGTGCCAGTCCCGGGTGCATGGGCCCAAAATGGCAGTGACCTAGGCGTATAATGCGGTCACTTACCACGACTGTGGTACTCCCGGGTTCCGAAGCCTACCATATGGCTCTAAATTGGTACCACGGGAGACAAGCAACGAGATTCATACCCAGTATGTGTGCTAATAGCTTCGGCTAATAGTCACACCATCTGGTTCAGACAGCCAGTATGTGTGCTAATGGCGTATGCCAATAGTTACACCATCTGGTTTTATATTCCAAGCCCCACATGCTTGTCATTGGGTAGGCCCTTCGGGAGCTTCGTGGTGGCTGTGGTTGTACCCAAAATTACGCGGGTACGAGCTTGGATGAGCTCGGGTGTGGTAATGCACTAGTCATTACCGGGTGCCGGACCCCACAGTCCGGAAGAGGTTTTAGATCGGCCTCGACGATACCTTAAGTGGAATGTCCATGCCATGCACATGGCTTCCAAAGGTACAAACGCCCCGGCTTGGTAACCTGGAGGCATTGGGCGTTGGTTGTCGCCATAAAGACAAAAGGTGCGTTCACAAAGTTCGCACTTGCAACCCCGTGCGGGATGGCCCGCCCTGAGATTAGGCCAACACGGCAGGTGCTCAGGTAAAACAAATGGCAGAAATCTGTACAACCCACATTATTCTTAATGATGACGGCTGTGACGTGAGCGAGGTATTTTCCTCTATCTCAAACGTTCACAGCTTGAGTAGATTTGCCAAGAATGTTTTCGATAGGCGTCGAATTATTAGGAGTAACTAGGTAGTATGTGGAATTCAAAATCTTGGGAGTTTCGAGTTTGGAGTTTTGAATTTCAGTAGTTTTAAAATTCTCAAATTTTAAAATTTTTGATGTTTGACTTTCTGGATTGGAATTTGTAAGATTTTGAATTTCTGGAGCTGAAACGCTCCCCCCTTATTTTGTGTCCCCCTTCCTCGTTTCAGCTCCAACCCTCCCAATTCCTATTTCCTCCCCTCCCCCTTTGCTTTTCTTAGGCCACCAGTCCGGGGTTGTATGGAACCCAACTGGAAGTGACCTTCACGGTTGCCAAAGCTTGACCAGAAGCTATATTCTGGTACCGCGGGAGACAGGGTGCCCAATGGTTGGAATAGCTTTCATGCTATCCAGCCACTCCTGTCTATTGAGGTAGGCCCCCTAGTGGGAGCATCGCGGTGGTTGTGGTTGTTCCCAAATTCGCGGGAGACATAGGGTTGTATTTTCAACTCAAGAGGTGTAGATTGGCCTCGACTCCCTACCAAGGAGTAAGCTCATGTCCTTACGCATGGCTTTAGATCTGGTACTGGAGATGGCACTTCGTGCTCATCCGATGGGCGCCGGTCGACGCTTAAATTGACCCCATGTGGGATGGCCCACCGTGAACTTAAGCCTTCACGGCAGGTGTTCACGTTAAGCACCGACAGGAATCTGTACAACCCACATCGGGTGCCAGTCCCGTTGCGGTGTGGGCGACAAAATGGCAGTGACCAGAGTGCAAGCTGGTTCACTAGCCATGAACTTTACACCCTGGTTCGGGGGCCTCACCGAAGGCTTTAAAACGGTACTACGGGCGATGCGGGAAGTATAGGGTCTTCGGACCCCGCTAATATAAAGCCCACGCAGATAGGGCATCGTGGGTAGGCTTCTCACATTGTGAGAGCTTCGTGGTGGCTGTGGTTGCCACGCCTCCGTCAATTCAATGCCGGTGATGTCCCCACCGGCAAAGGCCTTAGATAGTGCCGAAATAGTAACCTGCGAGGAATGTCCTGCTACACACAGGCTTCCACAGGTACAAGACAAAGCTACGGTTGGCTACCGTAAACGAATTGGGTGCGGTTGTCGCCATATAATCATAAAAGGTACGTTCACAGAGTTCGTACTTGCAACCCCGTGCGGGATGGCCCGCCTTGGACTTAAGCCTATCATGGCAGGTGTCCAAGTAAAACACCAGGCAGAAATCTGTACAACCCACATAAGGGTGCCAGTCCCGTGGTGTATGGGCCCAAAATGGCAGTGACCAGAGCGTATGAGTCGGTCACTTACCACGATTGTGGTACTCCCTGGTTCCGAAGCCTACCATAGGCTCAAAATTGGAACCACGGGGGACAAACAATTAAAAATTAGACAATCAGTATGTATGCTAATAGTTTATACTAATAGTCATACCATCTGATATATAAATATTCCAAGCCCCACGTGTTTGTCATTGGGCAGGCCCTTCGGGAGCTTCGTGGTGGCTGTGGTTATACCCAAAGTTACGCGAGTACGAGGTTGGATGAGCTCGGGTGTGGTAATGCACTAAATCATTACCGGGTGCCGGGCCCCATAGACCGGCAGAGGTTGGATAGGCCTCGACTATACCTTAAGTGGAATGTCCATCCCATACACATGGCTTCCAAAGGTACAAACGCCGCGGCTTGGTAACCCGTAGGCACTGGGCGTTGGTTGTCGCCATAAAGTATAAAAGGTACGTTCACAAAGTTCGTACTTGCAACCCCGTGCGGGATGGCCCGCCCTGAGATTAAGCCAATACGGCAGGTGCTCGGGTAAAACAAATAGAGGAATCTGTACAACCCACATTAGGCACAATGTACAACCCACATTAGGCACAAACCCACATTAGATAGACGGCAACAAAATGGCAGTGACAGTGAGGTATTATAGTTCACTTGCCACGACAAGACTTGGGTAGTTCCGAAGCCTCACCAAAGGCTATAAAGTGATACCACGGGTGATGCGCACCTAGGGTCCTTTTGACCCTGCGAGGAATGTCCTGCCACACACAGGCTTCCACAGGTACAAGACAAAGCTACGGTTGGCTACCGTAAACGAATTGGGTGCGGTTGTCGCCATATAATCATAAAAGGTACGTTCACAGAGTTCGTACTTGCAACCCCGTGCGGGATGGCCCGCCTTGGACTTAAGCCTATCATGGCAGGTGTCCAAGTAAAACACCAGGCAGAAATCTGTACAACCCACATAAGGGTGCCAGTCCCGTGGAGTATGGGCCCAAAATGGCAGTGACCAGAGCGTATGAGTCGGTCACTTACCACGATTGTGGTACTCCCTGGTTCCGAAGCCTACCATAGGCTCAAAATTGGAACCACGGGGGACAAACAATTAAAAATTAGACAATCAGTATGTATGCTAATAGTTTATACTAATAGTCATACCATCTGATATATAAATATTCCAAGCCCCACGTGTTTGTCATTGGGCAGGCCCTTCGGGAGCTTCGTGGTGGCTGTGGTTATACCCAAAGTTACGCGAGTACGAGGTTGGATGAGCTCGGGTGTCGTAATGCACTAAATCATTACCGGGTGCCGGGCCCCATAGACCGGCAGAGGTTGGATAGGCCTCGACTATACCTTAAGTGGAATGTCCATCCCATACACATGGCTTCCAAAGGTACAAACGCCGCGGCTTGGTAACCCGTAGGCACTGGGCGTTGGTTGTCGCCATAAAGTATAAAAGGTACGTTCACAAAGTTCGTACTTGCAACCCCGTGCGGGATGGCCCGCCCTGAGATTAAGCCAATACGGCAGGTGCTCGGGTAAAACAAATAGAGGAATCTGTACAACCCACATTAGGCACAATGTACAACCCACATTAGGCACAAACCCACATTAGATAGACGGCAACAAAATGGCAGTGACAGTGAGGTATTATAGTTCACTTGCCACGACAAGACTTGGGTAGTTCCGAAGCCTCACCAAAGGCTATAAAGTGATACCACGGGTGATGCGCACCTAGGGTCCTTTTGACCCCGCTTATATAGATCCCACACATATAGCGTATCCTGGGTAGGCCCCTAGTGGGAGCTTCGTGGTAGCTGCGGTTGATACCCAAAGTTTACGCGGGTAGAGACCATGTGTCCCCACGTAGAGTTGCGTGTGGAGAGCCCAATCTCCTCTAACTCGGCAGCCGGTAGCCAAATACCGACAGAGGTTTTAGATGGGCCTCGATCGTGACCTGCGAGGAATGTCCTGTCCTATCCAGGCATCCAGGGTACACAAATGGCGCAATAGGGTCACCACTTGTGGTAAAAGCTTACCACAAAAGAAAGGGAAATGAAAGTAGTCCATCTGGAGAGACTGGCCCCATACCATCAAGCGAATATGATGTCTGATCGGGACGATCAGACTTAAGAGGAGGACAGAGTTGCAAATTCGCGCAACGTGGCCAACTTCGTGTTGGCCAAAAGCGACGTGTGTCGCATGACAACGCAACTACGACACTACACTGGAGATCATAACAAATACAGTAGGAACTTGCCAGGTTATTCTAGAACCTTCGATGCCATTGGCTCGGGGGTATAAATACGGCGGTAGGTGCGTCTGCTATTAGTTCGTGTCTGGCTATTGAAGTAAACACATCGTGAGATTACAAAGCGAAGTACATTATTTAAGTAATGTATAGTAGAAGGTGCATTTTGATATAAAAGTGACAATTGAACTCAGACTAACCCCCCGATTCTGGCGAGCAATGACACAAGTCATTTATAAAAAATTTGTTATAATTTTTGTCATTCAAATTTGTGATCGGTATTCTGGTTAAGCGGTGACAGCACGAAAGCTCTTTATATTCACCATTGATAGCAATTATTCAAGATTCGATTCGTTCTCTCATTTGCTTTTTCCGACTGCTTCTCAACTATTTCGCATAGTTATGCTTGGGAAGATATCACTTATTGTAGAATTTAAAAGTTGAAAAGTAACAGGAAAAGTTAGACGAGAAAGTATGATTCGAACTTTGAATAACATATTTTATGTATGAGTTGCTTTATTGTATTGGTCGGATTGGCTAACCTTTGAATGCAATTTAATTCAAAATGTAAACAGAAAATATTAGAATAATGAATACAAATACTATTTCACTGAATTTCTATCATCGCAAGTGGTTATTTTGGTTCCCAAAACCTGATTATATTCTTGTTATCTACTTTTGAGATCATAACAATAAAAATGACAAATGTCATCCGGAGAGCTTTTAAATTTTAACCCGAATAGCTATTTGTGACATAAGTCACTGGAATGACATGTGTCACTGAGTTGAGTTTTGTCATTCAACTAGAATAAGGGGGTAAAAGGAGCAACAAATTTAATTGTTTTATTAAATTATTTACAATCCAGTGATCGAACATAAAATATGCATAAGGGAATTTTTAAATAACGTTATAATACTTTAAAATTTTTATTTTTTATATATTTATAGAAAATGTATACCATGGAATAAATACCTTAAATTATTCATCCTATAATGCAAGCTTATTATGGTACAGACTGTTTGTACAACCATAATGGTGAGAGAACTGCTCAGACAAACTTATTGACCGGTGCGTCAACTCCCGAACCCATTCAATTGGCACCTAAAAAGTAATTTAATGCTATTTGTAATTGTATATGTTTTTAAAATTTCCACATTAAAAATTCTACCTCATGATTTCTCAAATGGAAATATGAAATTTCGAAAAAAGTCGTTTGCTTTCTCATACGAGAGCTCTTTTGAGGAATATAATTGTGTTTACACCATCGAATCTGTTGGTTTTAAAAATTCAAAAGAGAAGTCATACGATTTATCAGATAATATAAGGTGTTCTTAAGTAGTTTCTCTTACGCTGTTTTCTATTCTCGCCAAGAAATTCTGGACTCATTGAAGGCAAAAATTTTTCAATTCTTACCTGCACTCGAAAAATGTTGCCCTTTTTCAGTCAAGAATAGAAAAGAAAAGTTCAACTCTTAAACATTTTTGTTTTTCAAATATAAACACTTAGAGTTGAAATTTGAATTATGTCGGACAGTTGGTACGTCTACAGGGCAGAGTTTCTGCCCCGTAAATATCGACCGTGCGACAGTTCAGCACTTTACTTTTTCAAGACAATATTTCTGAGAATAGAACACGAAAATTTCAGGGCAGAACTTTTTTGTAGAATAGAACGGATAAGCGCAGAATCGGCAAAATATGCAGAATTTTTATGAGAATAGAAAAATTATTAAAAAACTATAGAAACATGCTGCATACGGTAGTCACAAAATTCTACTAAACCACCACATATTACGTATAATTAGATGGCAATTTCATGAGCGATTCATGTTATTAAAATTCAGTTCACAATAGAACGTAACGAGTTTGGAAATAAATAACCATATGGTACCCTATGAAGCGTTGATAACAGAAAAACAGGAGGATACCTCAAGTTAGGGAGACATAAATAGTTCGAAATTAAATTCAGCATCTTCCAGCGGCAATTCAAAACCAATTGTATAAAGAACACAATTGTATAAATAAGCACAACAAAGAAGAATAAGGACGACTTGCTGCTGTAAAAATTAGAATTTGATCAAAAATGGAAATCAACTGTGGGCAATAGATTAGCCGTTCTATTTTATAAGGTTTGTAAACTTATTTTAAAGTGATTGTGCAGATCTTAAATATACGGAATTTGGAACTAATTTTGAATTATTGTGAATTTCGGGCGGGATATTAAGGTTTGTCTTTGGCATTATGTAGCCAAAACTAGAGATTTGTTTTGGGTATTATGGAATAACTTAGGATAGGTCACTAGAAATGGAAGAGAAACGTAAGTGTTTTGTTAATGTTTTTGTTCAATAAATCATTAATTATATTATAATTATATTGAATTAGGCTATAAGAAGCGTAAAGAGAAAGCTCTTGCCGAGCGCAATTTGGAACATTTCGCTATTGCTTGTAATTATTTGGGTGATTATTATAATCAGCAAGGAAGATATCGAGAAGCAGTTGAGGAATACAAGGAGGAAGCAGAAGCTTATAAAAAGATATCGAAGTCATTGGATGAAGCAAGGGCTCATCGAATGGCCGGAGAGATGTTAATGCTCTTGTGCGAATTTGAGGCCGCCAACAAACATATCAGTGCATATTTAGGTATTTGTGATCAATTAATTTTATTGCTTACAACTAATGTGGATCAATCTAAAAACAGAGATATCGAAACAACTGCAAAATTCAGTGGAAAAACAACGGGCTTATACAACGATAGGGCGAATGCACTTGTTACATGGACAGAGTATTATAGAGTCTAATCAAGATCGACCTATCGAACAATTTAAATTGGCTGAAAAGAACTTTTTAAAAAGTTTGTTATTAGTTAAGGAGTAAGTTTCAAAACAGCATTAAATCACATTTCTCCGTTTACATCACGATTAGTAATTAATAACTTCAGGTAAAGTTTAAAATGAGAGTGCTAGTAGTAGTCTAAGTAGTCTAGTAGGTCTTCAGTGGTTTCAACACAAGACAAATTAGAAAAATATTTTCTAATAAAACAATTATTCCAATTGAAAACAAAAATCGTAAGCCATTCTCTTTAAAAAATTTAATCCACAGAAACTTCAACCAAGTTGGAAATACTTCTGCTAAAAGGTTTAAAAATTTGTTAAGCCCCGTAAGATGTGCTTTATTATATATCCACATTGTCTCTTAAGATTATTTAGATTTAGTTACAATTTATTGGATTGATTAAAATAGCTTGAATATAATTATGTTTCAATTTAGAATTTCGGGACAAATTTCGAAGATTGAACAATTGGATATGCAAGCGCGTTGTTATTTAAATATTGGCATCGTTAAGGAACATATGGAAGAGTTTGAGGAATCAATTGTTTATATTGAAAAAGCATTAAAAATATGCAAAACTCATGATCTTTTTGAACTAATGCATTTGTGTTACGTATCAATGAGTCTCTTGTATCATTGTAAGAAACGAGATTCGACTCTTGCTTTACGTTATTGCAATTTAGCGCTCGACGTTGCTAAACGTCTTCCCAATAAAGTGAAGAAAATTTGCGAAACTCTAATAACGAAATCGGAGATAATTCTTAGGGAAGGAGATTTCGCAAGTGCCAAACAGATTCTAACGAAAGCCTACAAGAAAAATACACCCGATGAAAATGATCGCAATGCTATAGAAAAATTTTTACGCATTGGTAATTATGATTTATTAAAATGATTTTTATGATTTGATTTTTAACGCACAAATTATGTTTTTTTAGTTGTGAAAATTTGCAAAATATTGGATGAACTGATAATAACTTCTTCGGATGATTATGCAAAGCTTAAATCAATATATGAGAAACTTGGCGATGGTTGTTGTCATTTACAACTTTATACTAAAGCTATAGAGTTTTATACGAAAATGCTTGAGTGCGCCGAAAAGAATGGAGAAACAGGCAAAGAAGTAATACCAATATATGTTAGCTTATATCAAACGTACAAGGATAACAAGCAGTACGACAAAGCGCTTGAATATCTTTGGAGAGAATTCGATCTTAATAAAGATGAACCAGAAGAGGCATTCACAACTCTTTGCAGTATTACCGAAGTATGCGAATTGCAGGCAAAACCATTTTGGACAATCCATGATATTCTCATGAAAGCTAAAGATCAAGTTGAGAGAGCGCGTAATTCGAGAGATAAACTAGAGCGAATTCTTTATGCGCGGTTAAGAAAACTACAACAAAAGCATAATATGAATGTTCTCGCCGCAGAGTTGGAAGAAGAAATTAAAAGCAAAGGTATGCAAATATTGCAGATTTATATATTTGTGAATATAAGCTTTATGGAAAACAAGAATTAGTTAGAAAATTTATTAAGGGCCTTATTACGCAAACCGAAATGAAGGCCTTTCTTCGTTTCCATTTTGAGTTTTCCTAACTAAGCCGGAGATAAAAATTCGATTGTCACGAAATAAACAAATGTTGTTCGTGCATTTCAGCCGAAGAGTCGAAATGCCAAAGCCGAAAATTTTTGAGTACTGGAAACGAAAAAATAAGTGAAAGGACGAGAACAAGAGATTTCATGGTCGGGAGACCATTTAAGGAAGCTGACAAAAGTTTTGCATACTTTTGTCTTTTTGTTTTGTCTTTCCATTCGTTTCAGATTGCGTAATAAGGCCTAGATATATCTGCTTCAGAATTGAACAGTAATTGACGTCATAAACTAATATTCTGTCGTAGGCATTGATATCCACTCCTTGGACGATGATAGTGACACCGAAAGTGAGGCTGTACCGGGCGAACACAATACGCCGATATTTGGTAGTGATGTTTGCCTTGAGAATCTAACCGATTCAGATATGAGTGACTTGGACGAAACGGAAAAGCCTCGTCCGCAACGTACGACACGTGGTACACGGTCTTTAACGATTAAACGTAATAATAAGGGTGAAACACAACTGCATCAGGCATGTATTTCCGGGAATATAGAATTAGTTCGACGCCTACTTGATCAAGGACACACTGTAAATGTGCGCGATCATGCTGGCTGGCTACCGTTGCATGAAGCGTGCAATCATGGTTTCCGTGATATCGTCGAACTTTTGTTGAATAGAGGAGCAATGAATGCAATTAACGATAAAGGTGGAACAAGTTGTGATGGTATTACACCTCTATATGATGCTTGCTCAAATGGATTCTTGGATGTGATAGAGTTATTGTTGGAACGTGGTGCGGATGTAACATTGAAAACCGATTTTGGAGAAACTTGCCTAAATGCTTTGGATTTGTGGCGACGAAAAGCCACACTCAATGAGGGCGAGCAGATTCAATATGAGATGATACGTTCAGACATATTGAAACGACTTTCCAGAGTCGGTATTTGCAGTGAAGATAAAAATTCTAAACCTCTAACAAATTCGCAAAGAGTGCCATCAGATTCTGATTCTGAGAAATCTTCCGACAATGAAGCTGACGATAATGATAATGTGAGTCCTCTGAAAGAAAATTCATGGAGAAATACTGAACAATCAACAGAAATTGTCTCAAAAGTAAATATAAAAATGAAGAAGATCAAAACGAATAAATAATATTTTTATAATACCCTTTCACTAACTTTTTTCATAAACTTTTAGTCCCCAAGTGCCGGTAAGGACTATAAGATTGTTATGGAACAAATGAGGCATCCCAAAAGGCTAAGTTTGTCCAGTGACACTCAGAGTAGTAGTTCGTTATCTATAAAACAGAAACGCTCAGCATTGCTCGGTCCTGATGAAGTTGATCCCGACTCCTGGTTAATTGATGAAATGAAGCAAGAAAAAAAGAAACGAAGATGCAATTCCATTATACGAACAGAGGACCTTGATAATCAATCCATTTCCAGTGGTTTCACTTGCACAACATCTTTCAATTGCGGGAATTACAGAAATGATCCTTTCGCCGAAGATCATGACACTGTGGAATACAGGGTTAATGCTTTTGAGAGATTGCAAAATCCTAAAGGGGATGCAAGCGCAAAGCATCGTCGTCGCAGTTCAGATTCGAACAAACATTTATTAAGTTGTTTGCCTGATATGGATAGAAAAAGTAAAAAACATAAGCATCAGACATCATTACTGGCGAAAGGGTTTAGTCGCTTACGCAGCGAAAGTCCGAAATTGACACATACCGCCACATGTAAAACATCCGAAGAAACAGAACCAGACTCTACGACAAACGCTTTAATCATTCCCGAAAATTCTACAGTGCAGCATTCTCCCGTGAAACAACAAGCCACCGCGCAGACTTTCTCTTTCAAAATCAAAGTAGAAGATGAACTTCTTTTGATACCAATAGATCGTAAACGTCTAAATGAAGCCAATATACGGTGGCTAGCTGAAGAAGCAGCCAGGCGATATTACAAGTATGTGATAATTATTTGAATATTTTTATTTATATGGAACATATTTATTCATATCTATTATTCAGTATCGTGGGTCAGAAACCTGTTTTACGTCTTAAAACTTCGGATGGTTTTGCTTATGAAGAAAATGATCCGTTATCGGTTGCAACGGAAGGGAGTATGCTTTTAGGAATAGTTCTAGAATGGAAAGTTTTGCCTCTACCTCAACGTTACGAAGAAGTATGCCATCAGTTGAATAAAGGTAGGAGAGCGCGCATAAAAGAAGTATTGTGTCTAAAATGTTTTGCGTAATACGGAATCTTTCATGTTTAATTGTGTATAGAAATGAATACTCAAATATTGACTGCCCTTGAAAAGGCTCAAGTGACGAATATCATTCAGCTTGATGGAGAATGGCTGACTGCGGCATTAGTTGAACCAGTTTTCAAATGTATATTTCATCACAATTCACTACGTGCTCTCGACCTTTCGAATAATTTTATTCAAAACGATGGATGCCGCCAGCTATCTAAATGCTTAGCCACCCTGAAGCAATTAAATTCATTGAAACTTCGTGGTAATTTAATTACGGAAATTGGTCTCAGTGCATTGTGTCTATCGTCAGGTTTTGATAAATTGGAACATTTTGAAGAATTAGATCTAAGTCAGAATCCCTTAGGTAATAGTAGTCTACGATTTTTGGAAAAGTTGTGTAAAGCAACTGAGAAGACATTGCGAAGGTTGTATTTGTCCAATTGTAGTTTAAGTAATTTATACGATTACGATCTGAATTTTTTTCAACTCACTCATTTTGATATTAGTTACAATCATTTGATAGATGTATCGCATAAAGCAATGCTCGATAAATTGAATACCTGCCGTCTCCAACATATAAACTTGAATTTTGCTCTGACTTCAATAAAAGACGCTCGTATTCAAGTAGAGATTGCCACTCGTATTGCTCAATTTTTCGAGAGCGGCACATGCGAAAAATTTAAACGCATAGAATTAAATGGTTGTTATTTGTCTGATTCCACATTATTTCGAATCACGCAATGTCTTAGTAAATCAATAGATTTAGATGTAATGGACATATCCGAAAATGACAAATTAACAGTTATTGCCTTTAAGTATATCGTTGAGCATTTGCCACAGTTAAAACGTCTTTTGGCGGTTAATTGTTCGCGGTTTGTGGTTGCCGAAGGATTTGATTTTATACGAACGAAAGGAATGCTTCGATTTATAGCGGTTACCTTAAGTGAGGATGAAATCGGTTCCGACGAGATCTTGATTCGTTTGCGTAACTTCTGGCTATCCATTTGGAGTAGTCAAGGTAGGATTAAAGTATGTGATCGCTATATCGAATTGTACACAAATGATAGTAATGAGATATGACTTGTAATTTTTAAGTATTTTAACATAGATTTAAGTATTTTGATATGTTTCTCCAACAATTTCCTTTCATTCCATTCGTTATGCAATACAATTAACGCCCCAGTAAGAATTGTCGAATTCGTTGATTTTAATTCTGTAAAAAAGTATTTATTGGTTTCTTTAGTTTATGCCACTTAAAGGAAAACGTTTACTTTAATTGTGCACAGTTTTTGTGTTTATTGTGCCCGTGTTATATTATTCGTTACTTTACTTTATTTGGTGTATTGGTTTTAAATATATACATATATTTAGATTAGTCCGATATATTAGATTATATACTACAGAAAAAGTGCGCTTTAATAATTCCAACCCTTCTGATTAAGATCTTTAAGGTTTAGACCATTCTAAGGCAGGACACGCCGTTACTATAGGTTTAGCAGCCTCACCACATTGCGATTATTCTCTCGAAATCCAAGTCGTTCCCACATTAAAATTAAAATAATTCTAATTGCTTCAAAACCAGAATCGAAAAACCATCATTTTCCTCAACAAGTTTGGGGACTTGCTTTGAATGAAGTACAATTTTTAAACTACACCCAATATTTCGCTATCCTGTTTTCTTGATATAATATTTTTAAGACTCTAAACCCAAGTGAATATATAATTTTCTTGAATTTTTTGAAAATCGTTTGGGGGGTCTAAACACTTGAGATCAGAAGATTGAAGTTTTATAATGCAGGGCTTTACGAGGGAGTAGACGGTCAACCTGTGATGTTTAAAGACAATACATATACATACGAATATAATCTATATATCATATAATAATACATACGAAGACAATCTAAGGCAAAGACAATTGGTAATCAAGTGGAATTTTTGGTCAACTTCAAAATGATTGGTGTCTAGAATAAGGAACGATTTTATCTTTTATATTATTCATATTAATATTTCTAATAGAAATGAAAACCTCAGACAGGGGATATGCCATTCCAGCAATCACACGATATTCTGTTTGGACTAAGAGATTTCATTTCTCAAAAAAAAAACCGTTTAAAATTGAGTATTATGTAAAAAATTTTTCTCATTATTTTTATGAGTATATTTTAACATTTTGTTTTCGAAAAATATATAAGAAATGTTTTTGTTAAATTCAAATCAAAGCACTTATTTTTTAAGAAAAAATTTCAAATTTGAACATAGCCACGTGTAAAAAAGATGCAGTAGAGTTAATTGTTTGTTTGTTTAGCAGCTTCAAACATATTTCTCGAAATTATCAAACGTTGAATTTGTGACGTTCCCTCATATATTTGATATATCTTGGCATCGCGCATTAGCTTTTCGACAGGATACTCGCTATTAAAGCCGTTACCTCCGAAAATCTGAACGGCATCACTTGCTATTTTATTTGCTAAATCAGCAGCATAACACTTGGCTATAGACGCATAATAGCTATTGCGACGTCCTGTTAAAGGCGGAGAGGAGACACCATCGAAATGAGATACTTTTTAATAAATATTTTACCATCATATTTACCCCTCTGTTAATTACCTTGATCAATTTCCCAGGCGGACAATTGATAAGCCAAACGTGAAGTTTCTACACCAATTGCCATGTCGGCCAACATGAATTGAACAGCTTGATGGTATGCTATTGGTACCCCGAATGTTTTACGCTCTAACGAATATTTCAAAGCTTCATCCATACAACGTTGGGCTAAGCCGACAGCCCCGGCAGCAACAGGTGGTCGTGTTTTATCGAATGTACCCATCGCTATCTTAAATCCGGCACCTTCGCCTACTAAAACGTTTTCTTTAGGTACGCGTACGTCTTCGAATGTAATGCCACGAGTATCAGAAGCACGTTGTCCCATGTTTTGTTCCTTACGGCCGGGAGTAAGGCCGGGTGTGTCCCGTTCCACAATGAAACCGGTGAAAGCTGAAGAAGCCGGTGCTTTAGGATCGGGATTGGTACGCGCTAATACAAAATACCAATTTGCCACGCCTCCATTGGTTATCCACATTTTCTGTCCATTCAAAATATAATCGTCTCCTTTTTTCTCGGCACGCGTTTTAATGCCATTCACATCGGAACCGGCTCCTGGCTCAGTAACACAATACGCTGCAACTAATGGTTCTTCGAGTAAACGTCCCAAATACTTCTTCTTTTGTTCTTTATTGGCTGAGAGGATTATGGGAGTTTGCTAGATGATGAAAATTTGTTGGAATATAAATAAAACTATAATTTGAAATAGTCTTTAATCCTCTAAGCATTTCCGGAAAAAATCCTAATCCTTGCAAGAATTCTAAAACTTACTCCAAGCGAACTAGCCTCCAGTGCGGTCATAATGCCCGTGCAACCATAGGCCAATTCCTCTGCGACCAGACATGTCGTATAAACATCTAAGCCCATTCCACCGATTTCTTGAGGAATATGACTATTCATTAGGCCCAATGCCCACGCCTTCTTAACAATATCCCACGGATATTCGCCGGTTTTGTCATGATGAGCGGCAACAGGAATTATCTCTTCTCTCGCAAATTTACGCGCAGTCTCTTGGATCTGTTTTTGCTCTTCAGTAATACCGAAAGAGGGGCCAGTGGGCGTAACATGTAATGCCATTGAATAGCTTCTAAAGGCTATTTGTCGCATGGATGGGTTCAGAATCTGTGAGATGTAAATATATAAAAGACATTATTAATTGTATTTAATAATATTAATTTTTTTAGTTAAATTATTTGGTATTAGTTAAGTTTCCGATAAAACAAGAACATTTTTTTAACTGGAGGTTTTCGGATAAAAAATTACCTTCTTAATCTTTTTTTCAATTTCATCTCTATCTTAAATAGTTTTAAAAACAAATCTGCAACTCTATTTTGATAATTTAACACTTTTTTCGTTTTTATGCCCTACACCCAATGGGTTTAGGGTGTATTAAAATTGTACCTCCGTTTGTAACGCTTTAAAAGAGGTGTGGCAGGTATGGAAAAGTATATATGTTCTGGCTTAGAACCATCTCGTGAGTCGATTTAGCCCAGTCTGTCTTTTGAAATCACGATTACAAGAGAACGAGAAGAGAACTATGGCCATAAAGCTTGGCACAAATGTTCTCTTGTTGTCATAAGCAGCGTGGTATTGAAAATGGGCGAGACGAGAACCACGCCTACTTTTTATAGTTTATATGAATGTATGCACATACGATGCCCAGTTTCTCCGTTTGTAGAGCGTGTTTGAAGACAAAATTTTCTCCTGGAACTGAACCACGAATACGAAATTATTTTGCAAAAAGAGGGCGTGATCTGCGTTTCTGGCATAATGTTGCCAATTTCTGATAATGAAAGAAATTTTTATTTTTTGTACACAGTATTGCTTTAACATCGACTTGGCGACCGACCGGTTGTTTCTAAATTTTAAGTTGATTTAAGATAAAATCAAAGGTGATAAGGCAGATAATACGATACTAAATCGACTGTGAATAACTTTAGTAAAAGCTTAATCAAAGTTCATACCTAGTCTAGTACTAAAACGGACTATGAATATGCATGCGCCCATGTTTTTATTCAAATTTTATTTTAGCCATTAGTGAAAAAAGATTTCGTTGTTGGAAATGTATCTGAACTGAACGAAATCGTCATAAGAACAAATGAAACAAATGTCAAAAGCAAAGCTCAAGGATAATTTTAAGGGCTTTATTCATTTTATCTGTTTTGAGATTTCCAAGATTACGTCTTTCGAGTTTTGTGGCGAATACTTGTGGCTAAGGAAATATTTTGGTCCAAAAATTGTTGCTGAATTGGATTTTAAGAAAATTGTGAGAACGACAAGTAACAAACCAGTTTTTAAATTTCACAAAATTCCTCAAGCCATTTCTAATCAACAATTTTGACCTAGAAAAGTTTAACGAACCTAAACTGAGCCGAACTAGCAAAAATTATGTTTTCAAAAAATGGACTCGCCACGCGTCCAACCCCAATCACAAGAGAACCAGTAAAATCATCATCATTATGGAAATGAACGCTAATATTTCCATTATGAATATTGCCTTTTTAATATAGAAAAGCACTCATGAAAATTAATGGACACGCCTTCTTGTATTCATTCAGAAACCTCTAGCATTGTCATTTCAATAACGAGTTTCTTGTACTGATGAGATTTCTTACGCAAACAGCACAATATCTCCACTGGCATACGATGCTGTGTCCACGTGGAGATGGGGGGGGGAGGTATTTGAGCTTCGATTACGCCGAACTTAATATTCCTACTTGTTTGTTATTCAATTCAATTTACCTTTTAATAGTGATGTACATACTTATTATGTTAATTAAATTACTGCAAATGCAATAAAATAAATGTCTTTTCACTAAAATATTGATTCATTTTTTATACCCTACATCTAAAATTTTGGGGTATACGAGGAGGTTCCCTCATATCCAACCCCTTAAAGTAAGCGTGGCAGATTGGGACTACTATGGATTCTCGCTCAAAATAATATAAATCGGTTTAGGTCCATGTCCGCCCATCTGTCTGTCGGTCCTGGGAATTCACGTTTAAGCTATTTGGTATTAACGAAATCGGAGGAGGGTCTCGCTCATTTATGATACGCCATATGAATACATTTCCATGCGTAGTTCGCATCCAATATTTGTAGACGGAATTGGATGATAAAATTCATTCAAGAACCCACCAAAGAATATTAATGGATATGTTCGAATGGTTCGCCTACTATAACGCCTACCATACTTGAGAGAAATAATTTTGCTGTAGAACTTGTGCAATATTATCCGAGGATTTTATCATAAACCACCGTTGAAATGAAATTATAAAGAGAATCGCATTACAGGAAAACGAGTGGTTGTGTGTCATGAAATGTGACAAGAATATTTCGTTATTATAAATTGTTTGAGGGAAGTCGGAAATGGACATCCAACAAAAATGGGAATGGCACGCGCGTTATTGTACTACACTATATGTGGACTTTTTCGGGAAGAGTTGTTTTGAAGATGAGTTCGTAGATCTAAATTAAAAAAGAAAAGCGAAAGGTAATGTTAAAAGAGGCGTGCGACGTCCACTGATTATTGGGGTCAAACTATAAATATATCTTACGGATGTAGGGTATACAAGCTTCGGTCAGTACGAAGTTTAAAGCGTTCTTTTGTGTTATTTTCTGATTTTTGTTTAATTTTTTTATTTTATGAGAAAAGAGTCAAAGTGAATGGAAAATAGTTAGAGAGAACCTCCCCCCCACCGTGTATTTCGTCGCGCGGCATATTGAGGTCGTCGAACACAATAAAAGAAAATCGGAAGAAATTTAAATATAGTATATATATATGATTTATGAGGGGGGAAGGGATTATAACATGAACCGTTGGGTTTTTTAATATTCTGAAAATGTATAAAAATGTATAAAAATATTTACTGATGAAGAATTTATTTGAACGATTTTTTCTGCTTTTAATTCAACAATAAACAACTCCAATTAAAATCACTCGAAGGAAATCCTTGAGAGAATTTTGCAATATTATCTGAGAATTTTATCTTAAACCACCGTTGAAATGAAATTATATACACTTATTGATAATATATTTTTTTTATAAAAATTGCAAATTTCCGAACTTGTTTAGGTAAGGATTGCGTTTGTTTTAAAGATAGTCATGAAAAGAATAATGAATAAAATCATGGAAAACAAGTTCAGTCTTGATGGTACGGCCGATCAGTTGAAGTACTTTGAACTCACTTTATTTAAAAATGCCATCTTAATTAACAAAATCGATTTTACACGTATTTCGTTCAAAATAAACTTTAACTCTTATCGTAAATTTCTTTTTCCACGAACGAACGAAAATGCACAAAACTCGACTACGCACGGTGGCGGTGACGGCAATAATAAATGATAATGCAAGAAATTGGCACAGGCAAAATGATAGAGACATTGTTTTGCCGTTATGGATGTGGACATTGGACTTGCAATGTCTTTCTCATTCTCTACGTATGAGAGAGAATGTTAAAAGAGCAAGAATTGGTAATGCAAAATTGGAAAATAACACAAAAGTAAACAAGATAAGTTAGAGATCAGAGTTACAATCGCAATCGATTGCACGATCAACGATTATTCCAAAAATTATAACAAACGGAGAAATTCGAAAATTTATTGTTAAACATTGCTGTATATGGAAGCATAGCAAGCAAGCATATTTTCTTTGGTTTTCAAAAAGCACCTTGGGTGGAAGGGCTGTAAAAATTTGTTAAATGGCCATGATCCAACAATTACTTGAAATAATTTAAAAAATCAACTTATTTCAATAATTTTTAAAGCGGAAAAGGTAATATAATATTTCCCTCTTTCTTTTCTTTATTAATTCATACCATTTTTTAAAAAGTTTCGCCATTACAAATCAGCATCTTCATTTAGAAATATAATGAATCAAAGTTATTTTGAACATCATTTAAATAACTTATGTTGTATATATGTATATTTATAATTCTAGGTCGGGCAATACATTTTGCATTTATATCCCATTTTTAGATTTTTGCCACTTTGACCTCTGTAGCTTTTTCATCAATATCATCTTGTTTATCTCCTGACATGCCACTATTACCAGTTGAACGTAATCTTTTACGATTGAATTGCCACGGCCGTCCTGAATATTTAATTGGTGGTAATTGATCCATACCTAATACTTTATATATTTGACGAAATGCTATATAGCGTAGAAATTGCTGTGCTGCTACGGTTAAATCTTCTCTTTGCTGTTTACTCAATTCTGTTAGACAATCTTGAGGTTCTTTTTCACAAGGATCGGCTAAGCCGGGACCATTAATAATGAAGCCTGTCGATAGAGACTCCATAATGCGACGTAAGCATTCACCAGGTGATAATGGAAAGCCAGCCGATGATATGACTTTTTCAACGAGTAATTCCATTGGCCATTGCGGTAAAGCTTGCCAAGATTGCACACGATTACAGAGATCACGTAATAGGCGAATGGTCATAACACAAGATGGCAAGCCAGTTGCACGCGCCTGGAACCATTTAGCGCGGCGTAGCTCTGCAAGAGCCTAAAAAATCAAAAACAAAATCCAGACAATGTTTAAGCATTAATTGATTTCTAAAACAAAAGTTACCTTCAAACATGATTCAAGTGGTAGAAGGGCAGCATCTCCTGAAGCATCTTTACTGGTGTCAGCTTTAGAGTCCCCTTCATCGACTTCACGAAGTAGAGGTGACGTAAGGAATATGGTAACGGTGACAGATCCATCCGAAACGTATATAGCTGCCTCAGACAAATCTGTTGTGACCTCGTAAGTCACAGTATTCTGTTCACCTATAATTTTGTTTGGAAATAAATCGATTGAAAATTTTTCCTTGATAGGACTTTAATATTGCTCAATTCTTTAATTCATTTTTGGCTTTTTTATAATGCTCGAAAATAGTAAAAAGGCTCTCACTAAGAGGATAATTGTAATTAAATATTTTTAAGGGCATGATAACTTTACCCTAAGAAAGATTTATTAATTTCCATAATGTCTTACAAGGATTTACTTTGTATTCTACTCGCCATCAATGAAAAAAAAACAACACGAAATTTTGTCATCATCGTCATCATCGTTAAACTGTTGATTTTCTTTGGCTTTGGGAAAAATTACCATTTGAATACGGATTATACATGATATTGTTTGTAATATTCTTGAAAGGACTCTACTTATACAAAGTTTTTTGAAGTTTGGAACTGAGTTCGAAGATTTTACAAAATTGAAGGAGTGGAGCACAAACTAGTTTGTGAAAATGCTAAACAACTTTGTATAAATATATTCCTTTGATGTCAACCCAATAAATTTAGGTTTAGTGTACGTGTTACCATATATTCCAATCAGCGAGTCTATCAAATATTGCACTCTATAACAAGGAGGAGGATACACTCTCGTGAAGGTTCTTCTCAGGATCGTATTCAATCAATGAACGTCTAGAGACATGTCCTGTGAGCGGAGAACATCTGAAAACTCCGAAAATATTTTATCGTTGAAATTAGTAGGAAAGGAGTGCGCTTTCTGGGTGCTTTTTTCTAGATAAATTTTAAGGCCTTCAAAAATCAATTTTCATTTTAGATGTGTTCTAAATAAAATATCCTGGGGGGAATTAATGCAGTCAATGAATCTTTAAAAACCGATATTGCACTAATTCTTTGCATCCAATATATTAATTGTAAGATTGAACGTGTGGACATCTGATATTTCTGGAAAAATTCACCGTGTTTCGCAAAGTCGTAAGACTTGAATATATTGTAAATATAAATATATTTAAAATAAATAGATATAAATATCTTTCTAACCTTTCTTTGTTTGATCTTACCTACAACTTCTTTAAGCTTATTTGGGAGCTCTGCTGCAACTCGTTTTAGTAGACCAACAGTTGGTTTCTCGGCACACAAGACTACCAATTCAACATTATTATCACCTTGCAGCAATAGTCCCTTAGCAAGAAAACCAACACGCATCACGCCTTTTAGAATACGCGCATTATTTGCTTCAGCTTCTTTTTGGAACGAGAATATCTGGTTATCACGTCCATCTTTAATTTGTACCCCTTCCGACTTTTCCTTTTTACTATCTGGAGCATCATCGTCGGGGTTATCAGCGAGTGAATCGGAAACAAACTTAAGCGCGCGTTCAGTGTGCGATACGATCCGTTGAATAATTTGCAATTCGTCTTCTTTAGGATAAATTTCGGCATGACGTGTAATTGCATGACTATCATCTAAGCTCTCAGGACGCCGTCCCCCTGGTCCACCGGGCATAATGCCAAAGAATGGTGGTGGTGGTCCATTGAAGCCGGCACGACCACCACCGTATCCACCACGATGTGGCCCTATGAGTAATAATTTCTATAAGCTCTGATTGTGATTATGTTAATATTTGTATTTTTTCCATACCAATAAAAGTCCGAGGTAACCAGCTACCGTATTCATTACATCCATACTGACCACCGCGTTGTTGATCATCCCAAAACATACCACAATCAGGTTCTTGATAATAACCTCTGTTTGCTGCTCGTTGGGACTGTAATAAGGCCCGTTGAGCACGGGCATCTGCCAAGTAACGTTGGCGCGTGGTCGGTTTGAAGTCAACTATTAGATCGGGCTGCACCTTACGCTTATATTGCAAACGATGTCTGCGTCCTTTCGTGTGCATTTCCTTAGCATTAGGATCATTGAATTTACACTCGCAGAGCTTGCAATTAAAACTAATCATTTTTCCCTCGTTATCTTTGATTTCTTCAATATATTCACCGCCAACCGGTTTGATGTGTGAATATTCTTTAAATAAAATCCAACCTCAGATAATTATGTATACAAAATTTTAATTAATAATAACTTACGATCATCGACGTTATCAGCCGCTGTTGTAGCTTTTGTTGTAGCGGTGGTGGCTTCTTTAGCCTCTTCCGATTCTTTAGAACCCTCCGTAATGAATTCAATTTTCTTTGGCTCATCCGTTGGAATTGGTTTTCCTAATTTTTGATGAAGTTTAAGAACACGCTGATGTTTGGTCCCACGTACGTGAGCTGCGTATGCATCATTTCCTGTGCATGTGACGTCACAGAGCTCACAATGTTGATTATTTCCTTTATTATGTATTGTAGCTTGTGCAGTTGCCTGTAGTTTGGATGAAGCTTCTCGCTTTTTATGTTTTTGACCTTCCAAGTGTTCGCGGTAAGATTGTGGTCCGGCACAAGATATTTTACAAACTTCACAGTATTGCAATCTCCCTTTAGCAGAATCAGCGTTTCGATTTCCACCATGGCCGCTAGTATGGCGTCGTCCACCTCTGAACGGAGACCAATGAGGTCCATAACCAGTATTGTTGATTTTTCCTGTTTGTTGTTGTTGCTGAACATATAAAGATGCGGCATTATAGATTGCATCGTAATTGACATAACCAACGGATGGAGGAGGGCCCGGGGGTAGAGGTGGTCCTGTGTGTTTTCCAGAACCATTCATTTTTTTACCACCCGATTTATTTGTATTCAAATTCACATTTTTCACTGGTGGTGAAGAATAATGAGTTTTGCTCACAGTAGGAGTCGGTGGGGCAGAGTTATAGTTTGCTGAGGCTTGTTGATAATAGCTCTGGCTGTAATCATACCCATATACTGAAGTGTTTGAATTCACAGAAGCCGCAGCACCAGTGTACGCCGCAGTAGTTTGATATTCATTAGTATAATTAGGATTGGTTACGACCGGATATGGCGCTTGTGCGGGGGAGGCGTTGTATCCAGCGGCAGCAGTACCCGGAGCAACATATTGTGCGCCAATATTGTAATTAAATCCCGCATAATTTTTTGCTGCCATTTTCAATATCTTCTTTGTTTATGTACGAAAACTTATTTGAATGTAAGAAGAAAATTCTATTTTCCACAATATATGGGTTATATTTGCTACAACTAATTCACATTAATGAAGGAATATTCACAACTCCACGCAAAACACACTTACGAATTCGCCATAAATGAATAGGAAATGTCGGCTACGCGTTTTCACAAAAGCTGCCAGATCATATTTAAATTATTGAAATCTCGAAAAAAATCCACAATTCGCCCGAATTTTGAAAATGCTGTAAAGTTTACAATATAAGGACTTTTAGATACGTAATGAATTTTTAAGAAATGAATTCACAAAAACCTTATACTGGCGAATTTTAGAACTGAGTCAAAAATAAATATCGGGTCTTCTTTTTACATTTCAGGTGATAGAGAGACACAAATATGAGAAATGTGTTTCTGTGAGAATTTGAAAATGTGCACTTAACATTTATATTTAAAAAGTGAACAATTATTTAGAAAGTGTACTTATATTTGAAAGTTAAATACATTTTTTACGCGAACGTAATGCGAAATTAGACGACTCCACAAAAAGCGACTTTCACTTCATAATTAACAGAAACGTATAACTGTCACTGTTTTTTTTAGAGGGTGTACACAATTACTTTTTCTTGTTTTTTGAAAGGTCATAAATACAATCAGGATGTATGTAATGTCAACCCCTAAATCTCACAAAAGTAATACAAATTGTTAACGTAAATATAGTTGGTGATAAATTTGCTTTTGGTGTTATCTTGGAAATTATAACATAATTAAGATGAGATAGCATAATGACAATTGGCTATAACGATAATATTGTCCTGAAAACCCTAATATGTTTTCCTTTAGACCATTTACGAATCACGTTCCTTTGATTGAAAACGTAACTTACTTGCAATTACGTCCGTGACGAATGTTTTGGGGTTGTTATGAAAATGTTCCACTAATATTTTTTAGAGCTGGCAACTTTGTTGGATGTTACACATTATACAAATAATTTGTTGATAGAGGATATATTTGTTAAAGTGTGGAACACAGATAACCCAATTGGAATTAAGCTAGGCATTTGATGTAAATGAAAGAAGCCGAATATAATGAGAGGAGACGTAATGCACTATTTTATAATACTATCGTATTATTGAATTCATACGCCCATATGAGAAAATTGTAACATGTTGTTGTTATTTGTTTCCAAGAAGTTTGTATAACTGTATAGCAAAAAATTATAAGTAAGTTGTAGGGGGTATTTGAAGAGCTCTAACCCCTAATTTTATTATTAAGTGCGACTTGGAAACGATACTTGATTTCTATGCAATTACTTCGTAATTTTGGAGTAAAATAAGTAATGATTGCGAAAATGTTGAAAGCAATCGAAAAATTCTATACTACTAATAAATAAAAGCGATTCCAAAAATAAATTCTCAGTGATATCTACCCCACGAAGTTTTAAATATATTCTGGTCCCTATGCTGATTTCTATCATAGAGTAAGAGGCTGAAGTTATTTTTTAATCTATGGTTTAATCAAAATATAGATTTTGGCTTGGTCACTCCTTTCGGCTCTCTCGAAATTCGCGTGTTCAATACGCTTAAGCAACAACAAAAGTGAAGCTCGCCAGCTAAAATATGGATGGTTGAGTGACTTATTTAAAGGTCTAAATGTGGAATGATAGGGAAAGAATTCAACTAGTTATTTATATAATGCACTAATTTACAACTAAAATGAAATTGTGCTCATATAGTCTTTACCGATTTCATATCAAATCGGTGCATCCTAGAACATAAAAAGTAGATTTAATTAATAATTTTTACAAAACCTTTCAAAATGTTATTGCGTCGTTTTTTTATAATTAAAAAAATTAAATTATTGTTATTAATATTGCTATTAAATTATTGTAACAAATAATTTAAATGTATAATTTTAATGATTAATTATAATTTTTAATAATTAAAATTTATCAATTGCGATTAAATTAATATTATGTCATTTGTTGATTATATTGAATATTAGTATTTATTTGATTTAATTAAAGTGTTAAACGCCGTTTATAGTTTTGACAGATTAATAAATAATATTTCCAAAATTCTGTTAAAATTTTCTGTTAAAATATTTTAATCTCATCAAATGAAAATTTTTAGTTTCGAAGCAATGGATAATTAAATTTGAACTGACACAAACTTTTTGTAAAGTTTTTGTTTTTAACATCCCTTAAGGATGCCTTTAAACCATTAATAGTACTTCAAGTAATTAAATCATTCAAATTAAACACACTTCCACATAAATGAGAAAATTTTCCTTTAGCCCTTTGAAAAAAGAAGAATTATTCAAGCAAATGGACAGTGGGTAACTTTTCAAATAAAATCAAATAATTTGGTATAAAGATTTTTTCTTTCTTTTCATTAAAATATATTAAAAAAATTGTACGAAAAAGCACATATATTTTCTCCACGAAGTTAAAAAAATGCACTACCCCATTCGTGAATTAAAAGAAATATTAAAATATAACGTTGAGATGTTTAAAACTCCTTAACTAATACTTAATTATCTTTTAAAATTATTTTCTTTGAATTACTTCAGTAATCTCACCACTGTGCAATCGTCATCCCGTAGAAAGAGCAGTAAAACATCTCGATATGGTGTAGATACCAAAAGGAGTTTTATTATGCTGAGTTTGAACTAAAGTGAGCGAAATTGAAATTTAAAGTATTCAGTTATTTGACTCTGTTCCTGTTAAAAGGTTGTCTGTTTGCGGGATCGCGAAATTGGGAATTTTTTTCAAACATATTTTTACTCTCTCTATTTCGGTATACCAGTTAATGGAACATTAAAAGGAAAAACAACAAAGAGGTCAAAAAAGATGATTTCATCAAATATAAAACAGTTTGATATTTTGTAAAAGAGAAAATATATCATTCCAAATAATTAAAAAAGTGCCAGAGTAATTTAAAAAAAGTGGCTCATATAATTCAAGAAAATACTATAACTAAATGAAAACTAAACTAAAAATCAATTTTAATAATGGTTAAGAAGATTGTTTTAGTGCGATATAAATGTTATTTGGTGTGTTCAGAATATAATTAAAGTAAATAGAAAAAATTTTAACGTATTAGAAAATATTCATTGATAGAAAGAGCTTAAGAGAACGGGAGCGATAGAGAGAGAGAGAGAAAGAGTGTGCGTGTGTGAAAGATCGCGAAAACGAAAAGTGAAAAGCATATTAAATAAATTTCAAAGATTTATTTGTTAATATGAAATAACTATAAGTGCGTAATGGCTCAATTTGTTACTCATATCCAACCGACCCTATTGGAAGCATCGCAAGGGCACGTTCCCCATCATCACACCCATCAGGTTGGCGTGCCGCATTCATCTCACTTGCCGCATAGCGGGCACAATATGCCATCTCCGCCAACATCGCACAATCATAATCACCATCAGCAGTATTCATCGACGCAATCAACTCATCACCATCAGCATCATCAGCAGCACCAGCAGCAGCAGCAACAGCAGCAACAACAGCACTACCACCAACAACAAAATCATCATCACCAGCAGCAGCAGCAACAACAACAACAGAAACAACAACAGCAACCCTCTCACAATTCTCCCAAGCATAATCATCAGAGTCCACAATCACAAAGTACGTCATCACAACAAAATCAATCACCTCATGGAAAGAGTCCCAACAAACATGAACATTGCCCGACGGGTCATCAAAGTTCGGTAAGTTTACAAAATCTTCCCCAAGAAGAAGAGCAAGAATTGAAATGAAGTGGTGTCCATAGGATGCGGTTAGATTTATGTGATCTTATAATGTCAGTAAATAAGTCGAAAGTTTGATATCAAACGACGGAGAAATGGTTTGCCTGCTTTGAAAAAATTATTATGAATTAGCTCTAGTTTCTTAGCGCTTTCAAAGAAAGAAACCAATTAATTGTTTGCTACTCCTACTAATGCTAATCGTTGTTTTATCTCAAAATTAAGAGGCGAATTTTTAAATAAGATTTTAAATTTTCTATGAATCCGTCGATGAAATTTCATTTGTGAAACATATTTTCAAACCATTATTTCACGCATAAACCACTTAATTGTTTTAATTTATCTATGAATTAATCGAAGAATTTTCATTTCTGAAACTGAATTTTGGGACATTATTTCTCACATAAACCTTTTAACTGCGTTAATTTATCTACAAATTCATTAGCGATTTTTCTTCTATGAAACAGAATTTTAATCCATTATTTTTATGCATGAACCTAATTGGAATATTTTCCCTTGTTCTTTACGTGAAAAAGAAAGCTAAATAAGGAAGAATGAAAAAGGGAATATATAGAAAAATTGTTAGTACGAGTATATATCATTTCAAGGAATTAAAAATAGATATATTCGAAATGAAAGAAAAATAGTATTAAAACGAAAACTGTTTCTCTCTAAATTGCATTGGACTGATTCTCCTCGATATCTATTTTAAATCAGCGAAATGGATTTAATAAAACTTTTAGTTGTGTCTAGTGTTTGTCTGGTGTTGGGCGCTGTACGGGATTTATATGTTCGTTGATCCGATACGAATATTGATTGATAAAAGGAACGAAAATTCTTTTATTAATTTTTATTGTATTAAATTCGAGCAATAATTGCAGTTAATTAAAAGGCGCATTGAAACGAATTGAAAGAAAGAAAAGGCGTCGGTCTTTTGTTGATTTTATCTAAATATTTCTGAATTAAAATGCTGACATTAAAAAAGCGTTTTCCATCACTGCAAAGTTTGGGAGTAAGTTTTTTTTTTTAAAAATAGTTTCAGTATTCAGTATATATAAAAATAAAATTAAATTTAAAAAAGAATACACAAATTTTTGGGTAAGATGAAATGGATAATTTCGTAAAATGAAGCAGAAACTATTAAAAAATCTTACAAAATATCTAGAACGATTGCGTTTGTAAAGGCAACAAGATAAATATGTATTTGTATACTTAAAAAGTTTTTCATTTGTTTAATGTTTAAGTTTTTTGGGGTCTCATGTATGAAATCATCACCATTATGAGAGCCGTTCAATGTATTCTCGGTATCTGTATGAAAAAAAAATTGAGATAATTATTATTACCATAAGTTTTTAGAATGATTTGGATCGATCAATATCACTAATGTTGGATATTCTTTACGTTTTTACTGAATGTTTTTCATTGAAAAGTTATCAATAATTACCGTTTTGAGCTCTGCATCATCAACTAATTATTTCCCAGAAAGACTGTTTTTCTACTTCGAAAAAAATTATAATCAATGGCTGGCTGGATTATCTGAATTATTGGCTGGACAATACATGATTAATTGCCTTGAAATTACATTATCTCACAACAGCCTTCAAAAGCCACGCAGTGCGGCGAAAAATACTGTGATCCTAACAGAAGCAGTGGCTTCGTATTTTTTCATCAGGTCTCGCTAAGTCTCAGTCATGCAATGATGCGTCCACATTTCGTGTCTAGTAATAATTTGATTGAATACTCTTGACAGATCTTTACGAAAGAGCTCTATATAGCCCGCACAATAGTCGACCGATTGATAAAAGGTCACGTCACGTCTACCATTCCATGTATCGTAAATAGGGAATACCTTTATATCTGTGCCCTAATTTAATGCTACTAATTAAGTAGTCAAATTAGTTGCATTATTAGTACGTCACCCCAACACAGAAAATGTATTGCATGATCTTCCGAGTAGTTTTTTTGATTGCATTTTATATGAACTGTTTAAAAGATGTTTATATGATTTTTATGTTAAATTAAATAAAGCAAAATTTTTATGTCTTGTTCGGATTTTATCGTACCCTCGTTCCTATTTTTTATTAGGAATTTTTTCTTATATTTTTCAAAGATTGTAAACTATTTCCATTGGGGAACTTCATTGAAAGTCATAATAATGAAATTTGTTTATTTGATTTTTCACAATTTGCTTTGTTTTCATTGGACAAAAAAGAGCAAATTTTTTTGTGAATTTTTGAAGCTTCTTCAAAATATTATTCGCTTATGTCATTGGTTAGGCGTGCAAACAATTCAATCGTTTGACGTTCATTATAAATGTCAATCCATTCATAGAAAAAGTTAGTATCCAGCTATTTGTTAACGAATTGTCGTTGTATCAGTGGCTGTTCGATGCTCGTTGTTCCGAAAATGGCTAGTCGCGAGCTATCGTTTATGGAAGTGAAAAGAAAAAACAACATATACTATTAATTTATTTAATATAAATTGTGATTTTTTTTCGCTTCACTTTAATTGAATTCATAAGGAATTTTTTAAAGCAGTTTGAGAAAATTAAAAGTATCGTGATGGTAATGAAAAAAATGATAATATAAATGTGTTTCATGTTTATTACAAAAATTTTAAAAATTTCTAATGAGAATGCAAAATTTTGAAAAAGTTCTCATTCTCTTTTTTCTAAAACGTGTTAAAAAATATTTCATTTTGTGGAAATTAATGCACTGAAAGGATGAAAATATTTAAAATAATTGAAATTGAAATTTGTTGATTTTGAATGTATGCTTGTGATTGATGCTTTTCTGTTTAATCGCAATGAGGTTATGAGTGTCATCAATTAATTATCTCGTCTACGTTATTTATTTGTTTATTTGTTATTTTTTTGCTGGCATCGCGATTCATTAAGTCGACTTATTGACACTTACGCATCTCTGAAACATACATGCAAATACATATACAGATGTATCCGTGGCTACCCAAGGGGAAAGTGAAGGTTGAGAAAGAGAGATTTAGATCTTCCATTTGTATACAATTAATTACTGTGAACCGTTTACTCCATTTCGAGTAATTATGATATATTCCATTAATTCATTGTTAAATGTTTCATAATTAGTTTTTTCCGGTGTATTGTTGATCTAGTTATGTTTGGCGTGTGTGTGCGTGTTTCTGTGTGTCAGCGCGTATTTATACGTCTCCTTTGACTTCTTTTTTACGAGTCATAATAATAAAAAAAGAATTTGTGACGAAATCGATAAATTTGAAAGAAAATAAATAAAGAGAGCAAAATAATGTTTTGTCGTGGGAATTAAGCGCTTATTGCCTTATGCATCTTCCTCTTTTGATTCTCATACTTTATTTTGCTATGCCCTTTCTTTATACTTTTCCTCTATTAGCACGAACCACCCTTGAGTTCTGACAAATCCCTTGAGGAAGTATAACAGTTTTTTTCCGATTTCATAACAAAGAATTCGAATTTCGAAGAATGAGGTAAACACGCTTAAATGAGAAAGAGAGAGATGATGAGGAGAGAGAGAGAGATGCAGACAGAATGACGGATATGGTTAGAGGGAGTCATAGAGGGAAAAGAAGTAAAGGCACAAAGAAAAAAACCGACAAATTTTCTCGAGGGATGTAAATATAAATAAGTATTAAACAAAAAAATGTTTTTTTAATATTTTGATTGTCACGTGTTTCTTGACATTTCTTTATAATTATAATCAAAAAAATTTATATATTTTAACATTCATAGATATTTGTATATGGATTAGAAATTTTTTCAAATTTATTTTCTTCCTCTCCATAAAGATTTATAGGTCATTTCAAAATTATGTCTTAAGTACATAAAGTTACTTTGTGGATTGTTTGTCACCTTCAGAATTATATGTTTTACACCGTTTAATCGATTTAAATTGAAATTTTTACATTTATGAGAAAGCCATTTACAAATATTGCATCAAAATATATTGATTCATCAATTGCCCCTCGAAAATTTCAAATCATCACCGAGAATGACAAAAGTTAATTCTAATCAATATAAAAAAACGTTAGAAATTTATAAGAATTTTAATTAAGTCTGAATTAGGTTTATCCGGATGAGAACTATGTTTGAATTAATATCATCATTATGACTTATCATTATTACGTCGTGGTTTAGCCTACTGCATGATATGAAAATTTTAAAGGTTTTAAAGAATTAAAAGTGAAAATGACATCAGCTTGACCGGGGCACAGCATTTCGAACCTTAAAGCATATCACTTCCGTTTTATATTTGGCGTACATTGCCTTCGTACTTACTCCTTTCTCCTGCCCTGCATTTTTGTCATTTGTGCTTCCTTCTCTTTTTAGATTTTTTTTGGGTTTCACATGCCATTCATGACGTTTACCAACCACCATCACCACCACCTCCCCTTAAAATTACCGCAGGTCATTCGAATAACGCTATAGGAAAATCAATAATTTGTCGTTGATTGCGCAGGTCCTTTTTCATATCCTTTAGTGCGTACCTTGCAACTTACGAAGTACAAAAAGGATACTTGGGAGTTGCAAGCAGCTCCAGTCTGGAGTTGAATTCTAAAGTGTTCGGAAGCAAAAATTAATTCTTTCCGCAAACGTTTTCAATAGATCAAATTTCTATTATATCTACAAGATACATATAGGCAGATATATGTATATATAGTATAGAATATATACTATAAGGATTCAAATATTTAACTGCAGTGCTATTTTTTTAAAGAAATACATAACAAATTTTATTGAAATTTTATCGCACAAAAAGTAATGCTTCGTGTAAATAATACCAAAAATTCTGTCTTATGATAATTTTTAAAATATTACCAAATATATAACGAACAAGAAGAAGAAGAATAAAATATGACTAAGCAGTGACGCCATACTCTAAGCTTACACAACATATATATTATATATAATCAGCGAATTATTACATTCATCACCTCTTCGCACCTTTATTAGTTTTAGAAATTTTCCAAAAAAATGGTAACCGAAAATGGAGTTCAGGTAAGAAAATTTCGAAATTTTTCTTTCAATTTCAAAGCAAGTGAAAATTTTCGGGGCGAGACTTTTCTCGCGAAAACAAAATGGCGTCTAATTACACTGTCGATCGATTTTTCTGCATAGCTACCATCCCTACCACAATCTAATCTACCACCCCGCCCCACCCGTTGCAGGGTAACGAAAAACTATATGAAGACGTATTAAATTGAATACGGTGAAATTATGCTCAATTTAATAAAATTTACAGTTAATTTTCAAAGAGGTTTTCTTCTGGTAATTAGGGAAAATATGTTTCGAGGCCGACAGACAATTGATCAATTTTGCAGCTCCACCCACTTTTTCACAACGAACGTTTTTATTGATTTGTGAAAATTTGATATATTATTATTTAACATATAAGTGAATAGAAAAGACAGACAATTTTCGACCCAATAAAATAGTTTCTTCTTTTACGAAATTAAAACTTAAATTAAAAATTTTTTTTAAATTTATTGCAATAATTTGGAAAGTTTACTTTTTAACGTTTTTAATGATAATCTTTTTTGGGCGTGGTCACTGCAGCAATTATTTTTGTATTAATTTATTATTTATGTTCGGTTGGGTAAAATTTAACTAAACAGTTTTAGTGTAATAAAAATGTAAGCATTTGTAGAAATTTCTTTTTTAGATTTTTGCGAGAAGTTACGGCTACTTATTAGTGTTATCTAATTCATAAATTATTAATTGGATCTGGAATAGGTTATATTAATTTTTTACGAAAAAAGGAAAATAAAATTTAAAAAAGTAAAATGATAAAAAAAATAAATAATATATAATAAAATAATATGAGATTGTTGAAAATTTAATTGCTAAAAATGTTATGCTCGGTTATGATGCCTTTTACAAAAAAAAAAAAAAAAAATAAATAAAAATAAAGAAAAATAAAAGAAAAAATAATATATAATAAAATAATATGAAATCATATAATGCAAACAGCGAATGTACATTAAAATCAAATTGAGATTAGTATACTTTTATGGCTGAAATGTTGACCGCATTAATTTATAACAGTTACTCGAAACTGTTATATTATTGTATATGAATTCGAAATTATTCGCAAATTAGAGTTTTTCGAACCGGTAAACGATTACTCCCTTCGAAAATTACTGAGAAATCAGAAACTTGAACGCATAGAAGAGAGAACTTAAAAATATGATTAAAGAGAGAGGAATCGATAGACTGATAGAGACCGGTTACCGTTTAGAATGAGGGTGGGTGAAAGGGAGAAAGAGTAAACAAAGAGCAATAAGAAGAAAATTTAAATTGTTTTTTTTCTGCTTATGTTCGCAGATGTTTTTCTATACATTCATTCTACAATCTGGACACTAGATACTACGGACCTGCGCAAGTCATCAAAATTGTTTATTTATTTAGAACCTCTAAAAAGAAATAGAAAAAAAGGTCGATTATAAAAATCGCAATCTATCAGTATTTAATTCGTATCTCGTATCTAACACTTTGTGAAATTTTTTATTTATACTCAGCACATTTTGATATTAATATAAAAAGGAGAAAAAATTAAAACCGAAATAAGTATCGCAAGTAAGAAATAAAAAGTGTTAAATATCTTTTAAGTTTTCGTTATATTTTATTAATCAAACATTTTCATTTTCTTAACGAAATTCAAACATAATTCTCTCTCTCTACCACCTCCTTCCCCTTTTCAATCAATACTTGTTTTTCTAATACTTGAAAGCCGGTTAATTGCATGGGCAATTCTCTGCTTATCGATAAATATAATAATACATCGATAACTGTTGCCAACTGAAAACGATTACTAGATATCATTAGAGTTGGTTGGGCTGGATTTAATTATTTAGAAAAAAATGGTGGTCTGGGTCAAGTTTATGGAACCAAAAAAAAAAAAAAAAAAAAAAAAAAAAATAAAAAAAAATAAAAAAATAAAAAAAATAAAATAAAATAAAATAAAATAAAATAAAATAATTAAATAAATAGATAAATAAATAATTGGAAGTATTTTTTCTATGAAAATTTCCTTAAACTAAAGATGATAACTCACAATTAAAATTTTTTGTTTGTTATAAATTTTAGAAAAACTTCTTGATTTTGAGGCTAATTATTGATCTTTTTGGATTAAATGGAATTAATAAACTAATTTTAATTCTAAAGCACAGATCATGGTAATATACCTATATAGATATAGATATATATTAGAATATTCTAGTGCGTCAATAAATTTTGATATAAAAATTTCGATTATCTTCGCATAGACTGAATAAAAACAGTCAATGTATTCCGAAAATTATAAATAAAATTAAAGAATTTTATCGAAATTTTAAAAAATTAATGAACTAAATTAGAAATTTAAAAAGTCAAAAGGAAAAATAAAGGTTAACAAAATATTGGATTTTTTATGAGTAAGAAAATCTCTATCTTTTCTACTGACTAGTATTTATCCTGCGTCTGGTATCGGGTGCATGAATTGAATGAAATCTTAATAGATTTGCCACATTTTTCATTTTTCTATTCAATCAGTACATGCGATTCTCTGAGTGTACGCTTGCAGCATTTTAAAATTCCATCCATTACGTTTTTTTAGGGTGATGGAAATACATCCTTTTTACGAGCTGCCAGAGCTGGAAATCTGGAACGAGTCCTTGAACATTTGAAAAATAATATCGATATCAACACAAGCAATGCAGTAAGCCTTTTAAATGAATCCAATGAAAAAATTAGCGAAATTATTTATCAAAATTGAATTGTACTTAATTTTTAGAATGGTCTGAATGCTTTGCATTTGGCTTCAAAAGATGGTCATATTCATGTTGTTGCCGAACTATTAAAACGTGGCGCAATTGTTGATAGCGCCACCAAAAAGGGTAACACAGCGCTTCATATAGCGTCTCTGGCCGGTCAGGAAGAGGTTGTCCAGTTGTTGTTGCAACACAATGCGTCCGTTAATGTACAATCACAAAATGGTTTTACACCGCTTTACATGGCCGCCCAAGAGAATCATGATTCGGTTGTAAAGCTACTTTTAGCCAATGGAGCCAATCAGAGTTTGGCTACTGAGGATGGTTTCACACCATTGGCTGTGGCTATGCAACAAGGACATGATAAGGTCGTTGCAGTGCTACTCGAAAGCGATACACGAGGTAAAGTTCGTCTACCGGCTTTACATATTGCGGCCAAAAAGGATGATGTCAAGGCTGCAACACTGTTGTTAGAAGTGAGTATGAGTCAGAGTCGAAATGGTGACGACGTCGAGTTCAAGAACTAGTGATAAGTGTGAGCTGACAAGAAGTGTCAGGGCCACTTATCTGGGGCACAATTTCAGCACAATATAAAACCCTTTTTTCTTTGCTTTTGCTTTTCATCATTTTTTCAGAACGATCATAACCCTGATGTTACTTCTAAGTCCGGTTTTACACCACTGCACATCGCCTCACATTATGGCAATCAGGCTATTGCTAATTTACTAATCCAAAAGGGCGCCGATGTCAATTTCTCCGCTAAGCACAATATCAGTCCTTTGCATGTGGCCGCAAAATGGGGCAAGACAAATATGGTCTCGTTGTTGTTGGAGAAGGGAGCTAATATTGAAGCGAGAACACGTGACGGTTTAACTCCATTGCACTGTGCTGCACGATCTGGTCACGAACAAGTGGTTGACATGTTGCTCGAACGTGGTGCTCCGATTAGTGCGAAGACGAAAAATGGTCTCGCGCCATTACATATGGCCGCACAAGGCGAACACGTGGATGCGGCACGCATTTTGCTCTATCATCGTGCTCCTGTCGATGAGGTGACTGTCGATTATTTGACTGCTCTTCATGTTGCAGCTCACTGCGGACATGTCCGTGTCGCGAAATTATTGTTGGATCGTAATGCTGATGCTAATGCAAGGGCTCTTAATGGGTTTACACCATTGCACATCGCTTGCAAGAAGAATCGTATTAAAGTGGTGGAGCTATTGCTACGTCATGGAGCCAGCATTAGTGCCACAACTGAAAGCGGTTTGACGCCGTTGCATGTTGCTGCCTTTATGGGCTGCATGAATATTGTTATCTATTTGCTGCAGCACGATGCTAGTCCTGATGTGCCGACTGTACGCGGAGAGACGCCACTTCATTTGGCTGCCAGGGCTAATCAGGTAAACGATTAATTTGATCGATCGATCGAGACAGAGAGAGATTGAGAGAGAGGGAAAGGGAGAGAGAGAGAGAGAGTATAATATTAATAATATATTATAGTATAATATTAAAATAAGTATAATATTAATATTTATTCCAGACTGATATTATTCGCATCTTATTGCGCAACGGAGCCCAAGTTGATGCACGTGCACGCGAACAACAAACACCATTACATATTGCTTCGCGTTTGGGCAATGTTGATATAGTTATGTTGCTTCTTCAGCATGGCGCTCAAGTGGATGCCACTACCAAGGATATGTACACGGCTTTGCACATCGCTGCGAAGGAAGGCCAAGACGAGGTAAGACAGCTGATCGCTCGAAAGATTTTGGACCACATTGACACCGTTTATCTGATGCAATTGTTTTGGATACGCCATCAAGAGTTTTTTATTTGAAACGTTTTGTGTCGTTTTAGTATGGGGTTGTTTTGGTTTTTCGAGTTTTTTAATTGTATTCGATTATCATTGAGATTGAGATCGAGAGTTTGTTTTATTGTTAATTTATTTATTTATCGAATGTGTTTTGACGTTATTCTAAATATATTTGCTGCCATTTTAAAAATTAATATTATTTGAGTTTGAATTTATTTTGATATATTTAATAAATTATTAATTTTTCCTTAATTTTGATAATAAATTTAGTTAGTACTAGGTTTCAGTTTAGTCCAATTATTTTAAAATTTGGTTAGTATTTTTATCAGTATTTATGAGATGGTTGGTTCGTTTATCAGCGTGGTATTTAAGGCTACATTTACGGATTTTAAAAAATGGTAAAAATTCAGACTGAAAAAATCATATTATTTCGTTAGTTTTTTAAATTAGAAAATTTAAGCATATTTACAGTTTTATTCATATTGTTTGTTTATATTATGGAATTATAGTTGCGACATTCCGGCTAGTTAGGTAATGATTTGCGTGTTTTTGAGGAGCATGATGTGGGTTAGCCATTCATTCGTATTCAAAATAATTACTTTCATCAACAGTCTACTTTGTCCGTTCGCTTTGTTCACTTGAAATGTCTAACGTTTGTCCTTGATTGCTCTTAAATAGATGGAAAGTCTCGCAACTGAAATAGATTTGGAAATAAATCGAGACGTGTAATATTTCAAGTTTTAATTTTTAATTTCAAAGACAATTTTAGAACGGCAATGACGATTTAAAATCGTTGGAAACAATTGGTGGAAAGATTTTGACGAATAGAATTTGCATATAATGCGTGTCTTTTGGTCCAAATAGTGGCGTTAAGTTTTGTTTTTATTGCAGGAAAATTAAAAAAATGCAAAAACATTTAAAGTAATCAAAGGGTTATTAAACGAAAGAAAAAGGGTTACTTTTTCTCAAAAAGGGAAACATTAAAATTGATTTATAAAAGCAAACAGTTACTATTTGTTCATAAGAAATCCTTAAAACCAATTTTATATTTTTAATACCATCTTCCAATAACCCTCTCATTATATCGTTATTTGCTTCATTTTTGTTTTTGTTTTGATTTGTCAATAAATTAGGTGGCTGCAGTTTTGATCGAAAATGGTGCCTCCTTAGATGCGGCCACGAAAAAAGGTTTTACTCCTCTTCATTTAACAGCCAAATACGGTCACATCAAAGTCGCACAGCTGCTTTTGCAGAAAGAGGCCGATGTCGATGCTCAAGGTAAAAATGGCGTGACACCACTTCACGTTGCTTGCCATTATGATAATCAAGCGGTGGCACTGTTATTATTGGAGAAGGGTGCCAGCCCGCACGCGACAGCTAAAAATGGTCATACACCACTGCACATCGCAGCACGCAAAAATCAAATGGATATCGCTACAACACTCCTGGAATATGGAGCTCAAGCAAATGCTGAAAGTAAGGCTGGTTTCACACCATTGCATCTCAGTAGCCAGGTATTTATTGTGATAACATTTCTTGTGCTTAATTATGTCTGGTTGTAAGTTAATATATCCGTTAAATATATTCAATCTGCAGGAAGGTCATGCTGAGATATCAAACCTTCTAATCGAACATAAGGCGAGTGTTAATCATCCGGCCAAAAATGGTCTCACCCCGATGCATTTGTGTGCTCAAGAGGATAATGTTAATGTGGCTGAGATTTTGGAAAAGAACGGAGCCAATATCGATATGGTCACTAAAGCTGGCTATACACCCTTGCATGTGGCCGCGCATTTCGGTCAGGCTAATATGGTGCGCTTTTTGTTGCAGCACGGTGCCAATGTAAATGTTGCCACAGCTATTGGTTATACACCCTTACATCAAACGGCCCAACAAGGCCACTGCCATATTGTTAATCTTCTACTAGAGCATAAGGCTAACGCAAATGCTCAGACCGCTAACGGGCAGACACCACTGCATATTGCTCGTAAATTGGGTTATATTAGTGTATTAGATTCTTTGAAATCGATTACAAAAGAAGAAGAAACTTCACCAGTAACGCAACCAGATGAAAAATATCGAGTAGTTGCACCAGAAGCAATGCATGAAACCTTCATGTCCGATTCGGAGGAGGAAGGAGGTGAGTTTGATTTTTTAGTTTTTGAGCGGCTATTGTTTCAATCTGGTATAATATGTTCTGATATACGAGTTTCTACACCACCATCATTACCACCACCTCCGTCATCACTACCATCACAGAACTCACCACGAATATGATTTATTTGAGATTTTAACACAATTTTCAAGCATGTGAATATGAATAACAAACAGACATATTCAAGGGCCTAGTACACACCCACTTGTTACGATAAGTTGAATTTTTTATGGACATTTTGACTTTTTCAATTTTGAATAAATTATTTGCTTGTTTCATATTTCGTCTGAATTAGATACTAGGTCTAAGTTATTATTATAGTTCTTATACGAGAATATTTTCAAGCATTATTCTGATTATTTTGAAAGTGGTTTAGTGGTAAAAAATTAATTCTATGATGGTTTTAAATTTTTTAAAATTTATATTAAATAAAATTAATTTGTTAAAAAATTGAACATGGATACAAAAAATTAAATAAAGATTCAGATATCGAATTACAAGACGCAACTGTTGTGGATTTTCAAAATAATCGCAATATGTAAAACTTTTTATTCTATTATTTTAAACTGTTTTTTGTGCTCGATACATACAGGCTTAAGATTTCCATTATTATACCACATAAAAGGTTACTTTCCGAACATATTCACAAAAACAATACAAAATTATACAACAATTTCGAAAGTATTTTATAATGAAGAAAAAATAGAAATTGAACGAACTTGAATATGTATTCGTATGTGTCGCAGGTGACACAACCGATTTGGATCCTTGTTATGGCATTAAAGGTGACCGTCAAATGAATAACAGTCACGTCTATCTTCCATTTTACCATGGAGAATCACTGTTTATTACTTGTAAGTTTTTCATAATAATGTAAATATGTGCTCGCGACCGTTATATTGATGTATTATAACATACTATCCTCATATAGCAGTAATATATTTCATGTACGATATTGATATTAAATATTATGTTTATTTTCTAGTGCATAATATATATATATATATATATATATATATATATATATATATATATATATATATATATATATATATATATATATATATATATATATATATATATATATATATATATATATATATATATATATATATATATATATATATATATATATATATATATATATATATATATATATATATATATATATATATATATATATATATATATATATATATATATATATATATATATATATATATATATATATATATATATATATATATATATATATATATATATATATATATATATATATATATATATATATATATATATATATATATATATATATATATATATATATATATATATATATATATATATATATATATATATATATATATATATATATATATATATATATATATATATATATATATATATATATATATATATATATATATATATATATATATATATATATATATATATATATATATATATATATATATATATATATATATATATATATATATATATATATATATATATATATATATATATATATATATATATATATATATATATATATATATATATATATATATATATATATATATATATATATATATATATATATATATATATATATATATATATATATATATATATATATATATATATATATATATATATATATATATATATATATATATATATATATATATATATATATATATATATATATATATATATATATATATATATATATATATATATATATATATATATATATATATATATATATATATATATATATATATATATATATATATATATATATATATATATATATATATATATATATATATATATATATATATATATATATATATATATATATATATATATATATATATATATATATATATATATATATATATATATTATATATATATATATATATATATATATATATATATATATATATATATATATATATATATATATATATATATATATATATATATATATATATATATATATATATATATATATATATATATATATATATATATATATATATATATATATATATATATATATATATATATATATATATATATATATATATATATATATATATATATATATATATATATATATATATATATATATATATATATATATATATATATATATATATATATATATATATATATATATATATATATATATTATATATATATATATATATATATATATATATATATATATATATATATATATATATATATATATATATATATATATATATTATATATATATATATATATATATATATATATATATATATATATATATATATATATATATATATATTATATATATATATATATATATATATATATATATATATATATATATATATATATATATATATATATATATATATATATATATATATATATATATATATATATATAATATATATATATATATATATATATATATATATATATATATATATATATATATATATATATATATATATATATATATATATATATATATATATATATATATATATATATATATATATATATATATATATATATATATATATATATATATATATATATATATATATATATATATATATATATATATATATATATATATATATATATATATATATATATATATATATATATATATATATATATATATATATATATATATATATATATATATATATATATATATATATATATATATATATATATATATATATATATATATATATATATATATATATATAT